>CACKRE030003433.1:84276-106832 GCA_902602495.3 Ectocarpus sp. CCAP 1310/34
TCGAGGTGCCGGTTTGCGAGTATTGGGTGCAGCTTCCCTGCTCGTGCTTTGCCCTTTTCCGCTACCTTGGACATGTGTGCATTCCACGAGCAGTCTTTTGCGATCTCTACTCCGAGGTATGTGTACTGGTCCACTACTGCAATCTCCTCGATCCCCCACGTCCATCTTTGTTCTGCTGGTTCCTCCTTGTTCTCGTTGCATACCATGACGGCACTCTTCTTAACGTTGGCAGACAATCTCCACTTACCAGTAAACGTTTTTTTTTATTTGTCCCACATTTAACCTTTCTAAAAGATTAAGCATCATTTCAAAATACTCTCGAAAGTAAAAAGTCTATTTCTCATATTTGTTTTTTGTTAACATCTAATAAATCATAATAATCAATAAAAGATGTAAATTTTTGGGTATTATTTATGACTTCAATAAATGCTAAACGGTCACTTATTCTTAAGCTCCATTCAAAAAAACCTGTAATTTGTCCCGAGAGTTTTAAAATGAATACAGGGACGCGTTGTGTTTTTTCCTTTGGTCCTGATAATTTTACACATAACTCAATAATGGGGGGAGGGGGGTTCGACTTTCCTTCGCTAGACGGTACAATATCCGTCTTGGGAATGGCAGCCGACAAAATAGAATAGACGGAGCCCCGCACAGACTGCCCCGTTGCACACCCAACGCGAACGTCCATCTCAGCGAGGAAAAAACACCGCCGCCGCTGTGTCGCCCTCCCCTCGAAACACCTCATCATCTCCTCGACTTCACACACCCAACTACTCACCGTATTTGCAGCAAACTCTGCCATGTACCGAAACCTCTCCAACCTTCGCGCCGCCCTCTCCCGCTCCGCCGTCGCCACCGCCGCCGCCTTCGCCTCCGCGCTCACCCCCCCCTCTGCCCTCCTCGTGTCCTGCACCCGCCCGCCACCGCCGATCCCTAGCCGTTCGCTTGCCTGCACGCGCCGCCGCCACGCCGACATCCTCCCGCTGCTCGCGGTCCTGTGAAGGCGGACGGCGCGGGGCGACATCGGCGGGGAGGCTATCGTAGCTCGCCGGGCTGCCGTCGCGGAGCCGAAACCCAGGCTCCGCCGGGGCAGCGAACGCAGGACGTGGGAGGACGCCCTGGGGGGGGAAACCCCGCCGGGGGAACCGCGGCTGCTGCTGCCGCCACGACCCGCACCGCTGCTCCGCAATCTTTCGGCGGCAGTGCGTACGGCAGGCTCGGTGGTGCTCGATGGCGATGATGCCGGCGCCGCTGTCACGTCGGCGTTTCTTCCCCGTTGCCGAGAGCTGCTTCCGGGCGCCCCTCTGCTGCGGAGCGGGGCACGCCGGGCGGCGCTGTGCTGCGGGGTGCCGTTGCCTGACGCGCTTGCCGCCGCCGCGGCCTTCCGGCCGTCGGGTCGCCGAGGGCCGCCCGATCTTCCAGCGGCGGCGGCGGTGTCTGGATTGCTCGCGGCGTTGGAGGACGACGGGGCAGTGGCGGCAGCAGCGGCCATCCCGACGGAGGAGTCGCTGTGGCTACGGCGGCTGCGGCCGTCCGCATCCTTGCTGCCGGTGCGCCCCAACGTATGACCCGCCGCCGGCTTCACCTCAGCGTCAAACCCGCTTTCTGTCTTCGGAGTCGGGACCGGGCTCCTGCTGCTGCTGCTTCCGCCGCCGGTGGTGGCGGCGGGGGCGGCGGCAGCGCGTCTCCGATTCCCAATCCACGGCCCCCCCTCGGCAGCAGCACCAGCAGTAGCCCGCTGCCTTCCCTTCACACCGGGGGAAACACGCCTGCTGCCGTGCGTTCCTTGAGAAACCGCCTCCTTCGGGGAGACCTCTCGAGAGTCGGCCATTCTTCGTCGACCGGGGGTCGGAGTGGCGGAGGAGGACCCCGGCGTGCCGGACGTGCTCCCTGCCCCAGACGAAGACGCCGCCGACGACTTCTTAGCTCTCCCCCGGGCGGCGTACGGGCTCACTCGAGGAGGCGTGCTCGGCACCGCCGTTCCTGCTGCTGCTGCTGCTGCTGCTGCTGCTGCTGTTTTCCGCGCTGACGCAGGGGATGCCCGTAGGGCCTGCTGCGGTGAAGACCCTCTCAACGAACCGGTGCCCGTTCCGCCGCCGACCGATTGTCCAGATCGTCGTGGCGTCCCCTTGCCGACGCCACTAGCCCCACTAGCCGAGAGGGAAGAAGAAGAACCCTTCGAAGGAGACGCCGAAGACGGGCCCTTCGCCGCCGGTCGTACGCTCGGGCGCCGGCTGCTAGGGGCCGTCAGCCTCGCCGCGGGGCTCGACCCCCCCTTCTCTCTAGCAGGCTTCGCTCGAGAGGTTCCCTTCCCGCGGCTGCTGGATGAATATCCCCCGAATAGCGGCACCACAACGCTAGGCTGGCGACTCCCAACGCTGTCTGCTGCTGCTGCTGCTGCTGCTGCTGCTGCTGCTGCTGCTGCTGTTGTTGTTGTTGTTGTTGCTGCTGCTGCTGATGTTGTTGTTGTTGCAGTTGTTGCTGCTGCCTTGCTCTTCCCTGACCCCTTAGCCCCGCTGCTCCTCGTCGAGGTTGATCCTCTGGTGGGCCCGCCGCCGCCGCCGCTGCCGCGCTTGAGGGGTTTTCTGTTGAGGGAGGCGTTGGCCTCCTGCTCGTCAGCGGCGACGGCGGCCACACCCGGCATGCGGAGGAGGCGCGCCGCCCCTTCTCGCTTCGCACGGGCGTAACCCTGGGGTGTAGGGAGCGATACCGAGCCGGAACGGGTTCGCAAGAAGGGGGAGGGAGGACGGCCAGGCAGGCGGTAAGAGATGGGTCTCTCGATTTACAGCCAATTGTTCTTGATGAGGACAGATCGCGACAGACTGTTGAAGAGTTAATTAGTCCTCTCAATCACAGCCATTTTCTTCGTGAGGACGGATGGCGACAGCCTGCAACGATTTGTGTTCTTGAAGTAAATGCAGCCTCCCTCCTCCAAGAAACACGCGCCGCGGGTAGACTATGTAGGTCCGTAAAAGACGGCAAAATTCGGAAACATCAATGCCGAGAATTTGGTATTGCCCGAGGTGAGGTGCATGTCACGAAGCCCCCCATTGCGAATGGGTGCAAGTCGTGCAGTAGCAGCAAACATGCTGTCATAGAACATGCTCATTAGAGATAAACCTGGCTGCGACACGCTCGCCTCCCTCATGGATCACCCGCCCACAGCACAGCTGACAAGCAACGAGCTTCCCTGATCCGTGTTGTGGTCAGGCAACGGCTGTGCCCATTCTCCCAACCTCACCAAATAAACGATATCCCTCTGAACCAATAACCTGCAAACTCCACATCATCCCTGGACACAACAGTGCACGTGGCCTTCCTCCCCCAAGACAGGCGGGGGGTGTACTCATAGTCGTGCATGCCGTAGTCGTTAGACCATTAACCTCGCATCCCTACAAAGCCGGGACGGAGCACGCCGGGTTCTCACCGGACCAGGCTCTCACATCACAAAGCGCGAAGCGCCGTGAGATATTCGGCGAGTCGCATGAAGGGTGCGCTGCATCCTGCTAAGGGTTTTCGGCATCTTGTGCTTACTTCCTTGCATATGGATGACAGCTGCGTATGAATTAAATTTATTTTCTGGTGCTTTCACTTCCANGAAAACCCAACCCCAACCCAGACAGGCGGGGGAGGGGGCGAAAGCACAGGCTACGCAAAAACACCAAATAGCACACCGTACCCCACCTTCTCTCCCAAGAAGAGAGTCATCGCCTCATCGTGGGCCTGCTCGCTCTTGGCAAGATGCTGCAGTGCCGCCGGCCCAAGCTGGAACGCCGCCAATCGGTCTTCGAACCCTCTGCTAGGCCTCTTGCAGCCCCGTTCCTGAGAGGATGGAGTGCCGGCCCACGTCCCGACACTACTTGACACACTCACCGCACTGGTAATGATGTCATGTAGGGGGGGGGGGGGGGGGGGGGGGGGGGGGGGGGGGGGGGGGGGGGGGGGGGGGGGGGGGGGGGGGGGGGGGGGGGGGGGGGGGGGGGGGGGGGGGGGGGGGGGGGGGGGGGGGGGGGGGGGGGGGGGGGGGGGGGGGGGGGGGGGGGGGGGGGGGGGGGGGGGGGGGGGGGGGGGGGGGGGGGGGGGGGGGGGGGGGGGGGGGGGGGGGGGGGGGGGGGGGGGGGGGGGGGGGGGGGGGGGGGGGGGGGGGGGGGGGGGGGGGGGGGGGGGGGGGGGGGGGGGGGGGGGGGGGGGGGGGGGGGGGGGGGGGGGGGGGGGGGGGGGGGGGGGGGGGGGGGGGGGGGGGGGGGGGGGGGGGGGGGGGGGGGGGGGGGGGGGGGGGGGGGGGGGGGGGGGGGGGGGGGGGGGGGGGGGGGGGGGGGGGGGGGGGGGGGGGGGGGGGGGGGGGGGGGGGGGGGGGGGGGGGGGGGGGGGGGGGGGGGGGGGGGGGGGGGGGGGGGGGGGGGGGGGGGGGGGGGGGGGGGGGGGGGGGGGGGGGGGGGGGGGGGGGGGGGGGGGGGGGGGGGGGGGGGGGGGGGGGGGGGGGGGGGGGGGGGGGTAGGGTAGAGGCTTGCAGAGGTGAGTTAAGGGAAGAGCATGGTGTCGGGCGGGCGTTTCGCCATCGCGATGGTGACCGCAGTTGCTGAGGGAACGGGTAGTCGACAATACCAACAACAAAACCATACTTCCACCCTACCTTTGCAAACCAATAGCTGTCAGCCAATCACCATTAATCAACCAATAGTCACCAAGCAATCACCAACGGCCAATCACCATCGACCAATCACCCTCAACAAAATATCATCGCCCAACCAATCGACGAGTCACGATCAACCAATCACCATCAACCATCAATCCTAATCGACCAATCGTCGTTGCAACCCCCCCTCTCCCAACTCAAGCACCAAAACCACCCGCTCGCTTACCTAGCACCCCTCGACAGAGATGGCCTAGCACCCAAACTCTCCGCCCGTCCACCGCCACCCCGCGCCCCTTGCCTCCCTTCCGCCCCCGCTGCCCTCCCCCCGTCGGCACCTGGCGGCGGATTGTTCCCGGGTAAGTTCTCCGCCACTGCGTCCGATAAGTTCTTCTTCTGGTCGTGATCGACATCGTTGTCGTCATCGTCACCTTCGCCGCTGCTGCCCTCGGGGCCAAAGCCAGACATGTCGACCGCGTAACCGTCCACTGGCTTCCAGCGATGGCTCTGGAGAATACGTTGGTTGGCATTGGCGCGATCAGAACAACAGCGTGATGGTATACGGCACAAGATGGCGTGTGGAATACGAAGTACCCGGAAGCCGCGGAAAACTTTGAAGCAAGTGGTTAACCTATCACGTACTCTACATGTGTGGAAGAGATTATTTTGTCGTGTTCCGTGAGAAATATCAAAAGAAACACCGACAGATGCCGAAAGCAGAAACGGGAACAAGCTATTAAAAGAATAACTGGACCAGCGGGGGGACCAGAATACGAGTGCATCAATCCTTGTGTCTACGCCAACCGGTGAAAAGGCGAATTACGAGGCAAAGAGAGCGAGGTCGGGACGTCAGTAAAAAAAAACGTCAGGCGGCGATGTGCCAACATTAAGCAAGACGGGTTACAGCAGTATCTGCTTCGGGTGTGTGGCGTTAGTCTCTTCCTCACCTTGGGGTCCAACCAGGCCGTCGGTACGTACATTGGCGTGTACTCGGCTAGGCTGATGGTTTGGAAGCCGCGAGTTCGCTTGGGACGTCTTGAGATTCAACAACACAAAGGGAGGGAGAGAGAGAGCGGCAGAGAGAGAGCGGCAGAGAGAGAGAGAGAGAGAGAGAGAGAGAGAGAGAGACAGAGACAGAGACAGACAGAGACAGACAGAGACAGAGGAAGACAGACCGTTAGACAGAGAGAGACAGGTAGAGAGACATGCAGAAGAGACAAGAACAGGGGGGGTCCGTGTATTGTAGAGAACAGCAAAGAGTCGCACGAGCAGCCGAAGAGGAATAACAAAACAAGCTATGACATCATCACAGAAACCACAAAGACATGTAACATTCAGCGAGGCTCGAAACAAGCCTCTTAACGGCGTCGAAACCCCCAGGGTCAAAACGATCGCGCTGGTACCGACCACAAAGGACAACACTAGGGTAGGACAGGAACAGCAGCAGCCAGAAAATCTCAACAAAAAAAAAAAAGCGGCAACAAAACAAACGTGAAAAACAAACAGAAAGGCGGACAGCCCCCACGAGGCTGTGTACGTCTGCGAAACAACGTGGCAACGTATCCAACAGTTAGTGTAGTCTTCCTCTGTGTATTTTCTGTAACAGAAAGAAAGGCATTCTTTCATTGTAATAACACTATATTGTAGCGTCGAGCATCAGCCCCCACCCACCTGTGAAGCTTCGAGCCCCGCCGACGTTGAACGGGCGTCCCTCCCCTATCCCCGTCCCCTCCGTCCGCCGCATCCTCCCCGCTGCTCGGCCCCCACTCCACATCCTCTCGCCCGCTCGCCACCGCCTTTTCGCCTCCCCACCGCTTCAGCAGCAGCCTGTGCTTCGAGCCGAAGCGCGTCATCGAGGTCATCGCGTACGTTCGGCGGTGCCGACGGTGGCTTCTTCTGCCGCGCTCCCCCACGTCGCTGCCGTCGCTCAGGATCAGCTCCGGCGCGCTCCACGCCGACTGCTCGTCGCCAGGGTCCAGCGATGCTCGCGCGGCGACAAGCGGCGGGGCCGGAGCGGAGAAGATGCCCTCGTGCTGTAGGGTGGGCCTGTTGCTGCTGCCGTGGGTGCTCGGGGCCCCGTGTTGGTGGTTTGACTGCAGGGGGGGGCGGCGTACATCGGGTGGAGAGCCGGTTGTCAGAAAGAGAGAGAGAGAGAGAGAGAGAGAGAGAGAGAGAGAGAGAGAGAGAGTCGGGGGGGGTCATAGATAGGACCGCTTTCGTGAACTCATGAGGAGATACGTGGCACATGCAGGTGGTACGTAGACCCCACCCCTATCCCCTACCCAACTTCCCCGACGGCATGCTTTATTTTACGTGTCTACCTAATGGCAGAAAAACCCTGGGAGGGCTTCTGCACAGGGAAGGGGGGGTGACACCGCTCGCTCAACAGGTACGGACGGCGGCGCCACTTTCTCGTTCGATGCAAATGACAACCGGATATGTCAGCAAATGGTCTGTTGACATTCTTCACGATGAAGCAGTGAGTGCCAGCAGCGCAACATGTGCGTCTCATCTGACACAAACAACAAGACCAACATTCGGTCGGTGTACTCCAAGAGCCGAAACAGAAAAAAAGTCGTCTTCCGACGAAACTCGCGAAACACCATTATACCAACACCAAAACCAACACAAAATTGCAAAAGAGCAAGCCTACATGTACCAAGGTGAAGCCCGACCGATTGCTCCGAAACAAGAAAAAAGTTGGTAGTGATGCCGCCACACATGTGCTCTTACGGTGTCATCGAGCCCATCCGTGCCATCAGTCTCCTCGTCGCCCTCTTCCAAAGCCTCCTGGGCCCGCCCCCACATGGTCCCCGGTCCGCCCGTCTTTGGAGTGAGCACAATGCCTCCCACGAAGTCCGCTCCCCAATCGTCCACCGAATAGTCCTCCGTGGACTGTGATCGATAGAGCACCGACAGGCATCGTTATTAGCACCCCAAGGTCGATCAGGGGGAAAGGGTGTGCATGTGCAGTGCCAAGCGTTGTGTCGCTCTCGTTAGCGGCAACCACGCTAACCGGCCGAGCAATGAAAACTACGCAACAAGAGAGTTGCGCGAAACCGTGCGTCAAGAGCGTGTGGCTGTTGCTGCGCCAAGGGTTGCGTGGCTGTTGCTGTCGCAGCGAACGGTCTCACGTAGCAGCGACCGGTCGAACGCCTGACCAATGAAGAGGCGTTCAAGCGCCTGCTGCGTGCGTGTGCGTCGAGCGCGCGCGGCGAGAGTGAGAGGTCGCCTTTGTGAACACCGTTTAGATTCCAGGTAGAGTAAGCGATTAGTTCGAAGCGGTGGCAGGGCGTATACCATCCCACAGCAAAGCTTGCCAAGACGACACACAAACAGCAAAAAAGAAAAAACGGCCTTTTCTTACCACCTGCCTTCAAGAGTACTGCCCTGCTTCCCTTCCCATATTTTGTGCTCGCCAGCCCTGCTACATCAAAATAGCTACACCAGCAGACTCGTGGTAAACAACACACACAAAGACGCTCTACACTACGTAATGCAGGTGCTATCGTCATCGGTCACACACCTTCGTCCTGTGCGACGCGCTGGTGCGTGCGTCGTTTTCTCCTCCCTCCGGAGCGGGACCCTAATCGTGAGCAGCGCCGCCAGTCGAACGAGAGAACAAAGGTTGTCAGTAGACATCATCGTATCGTCGATGCGTGCAGCGTGTTTTAGAACCGTTTACAAGGACCACTAATGAAGGCATCATACCGCGATGCAGGTAGGGTTGTCTTGAGTTCATTTCAGAACACCACCACCGAAATTAGATCGATACGGCCGGCTTGGTACGGCGAACTGCTGCATGTGCAGACCCTGGGAATAGGTTCAGGTGTCCCGAGCTATTGTTGAAATGGCAGAAAAAAGCACTCTATCATGACACCGGCACTGTCTCCATCTGTTATGCTGCAACAAAGGGAGGAACAGAGCTATTTTCGCGCTCGACGGTCTACTCTAGCGAACACCATGTCCCCCCACTGTTGCAGCTCATGCCTGCAATGCTATGCCGCACGACACACAGCGCTACTGCGAGCATCATCAGCATCAGCATCATCAGCATCAGCATCATCATCAGCGGCAGCGGCAGCGGCAGCAGCACCCCCGCCCAGCCAAGACTGAGAACACCTTACCTCTTCGGTGGACCTCTGGTAGATCCTCCGAGAAATAGTCCGAATCCTACTGCGACCACCGGTCCCCTTCCTCCTCGACTCCTCCCGGCCCGCTACCCCGGCCGCCACCGCCGCAGACCCCACGCCCGTCTTTGACTCTGTTGTCTCCTCCCTCGCCGCCGCCACCGGCCCCAAGCCCGCGCATTCCGCCTGCCCCCCTCCGGGGGACCCGCCGTCTGCCGACGCCACTCCCCCACCCATCTCTGTCGCTGGAGCAGCCGCGCGCGGGGATGCGTGTCTTGAGGAAGGCTCCGCCGCCGCCGCCGCCGCCGCCGCCGCCGCCGATGGCGGCGACAAGCCCGGCGTACCGGCAGCGGGAAGAGGGGCGGTAGTGTCTTCGGGGCAGGAGATCATGGTCGCCATAGCCTGCTCCGCCAACCCCGCCGGGGTAAAGAGCACGGGGCCGAACGAAGGTCTTCTCAAGCAGCCTACCTTACCGCCGCCGATAGGCTCGCCGGTCACCGCGTCCACTCCCTCGTCGGTGCCCTTGAGAGCCTTGGGAGCGATGAGCATCGCCGTGGAGAGGCGGCGCATGAGAGGCACCTGAGACGGGTCGGGTGCGCCTTCGACGAGCAAGTCGGGGGAGCCCGGGGGAGGGCTTGTCAGGCTCCTCAGGCTCCTGTCCCAGTCGCTCACGTCGTCGCTGAAGTCACCGCCGCTGTGCCTGCTGTCGGACAGGCTCAGCGGAGGCTCTCTTCCCGCGTTGCCGCCACCGCGACTACTGCCGTCCCCCTTCTCTTCTTCATCAACCCCACCTAATCTCATCGGGCCCAACCCCGCCGGCTCCGCCGCTGGCGGCACCGGAGACATCATCACCTCGGAAGCCGCGCTCGAACCCCGCCGTGCACCGGCGGCACCTGCCAATGCTTGCACCGGCACCGCCGCCCTCGACGGCGAGTCAGATCCCCACTCCTTCCCACGCCGCCCGCCGTCGCCCTGTTCCGAGCCTTCAACCACACTGGTAGCACCTCCATCTTCGCCAGGCCAATCCTTCTCGTCGTCGATCTCCAAGCCGCCACCGCCACCACCAGTAGGCCGGAGAGGGTCGCCGTCGCCGCCGCCGGTAGCAGCTGCATCATCCGCCGCCCCGGACGCCGCCGCTACATCAAGCCCTTGGAGTGACGCCCGAGCCGAAGCTGGGCCGCGCTCCTCGCTTTCCACTCTCTCGTCGACGGTCATGCTCGCGCGACTGCCGCCCTTGCGTGGCGGGGACAGAGACGGTGATCGTGATCGGGAGCGGGATCGGCTAGACCTGGGAGCGCGCGGCAGCGACTCGGACTCGCTGTCGGTCGTGTCGAAGCCCGTTAGGTCAGGCTCTTCGAAACCCTGGTGTTAACATGGTCATGGTGTACACCATGGTGCGATTCGAGGCAAGGGGGGTGATGGGTACTCCTGGTAAACGCATGCCGTAGTCGCTCTGCAAGAGGGTTGGTTCTGTTGGTTCTGTTGGTTCTGTTGGTGGAGCGGGCACGCAGTGATGTGAGTGACCAAGGTGCGCTTCTGGATGGAATCAATTCGGTCCTGCTTGGTGAGATTCACTTCAAGACAGACGCTGTCGGCTTTTGTGAGTGACCAAGGTGCGTTCCTGGATGGAATCAACTCGGCCCTGCTTGGTGAGATTCACTTCGAGACAGATGCTGTCGGTCTATGTGAGTGACCAAGGTGCGCCTCTAGATGGAATCAATTCGGCCCTACATGGTGCACTTCACTTCAACAAAGAAGACATTGCCGGCTCATGAGCCAATAAATAATCCGCACGCACTCAGGATTCAATCAACAGCCAAGGGCCAAAAGAGGAACCAAATTTTTACCTGGATTCCTTCCCTCCCTCGCACCTTGTGCATTATTGTATGGCCCCTTCTTCTTCTCCTTAAGCAACGTTGCATATGACAAAAGTTAGGTCCCTCCACAGTGCCAGCATATGCCCAGAAATTCACAGGTACTACACCGGACCGGCACCACTCATAGCACTGAGAATGATTTGGGAGCAGTGTGTGCCATCCAGGGACCTCTACCGTTGTACTTGCCTCCCAGCACATCTTCTGGCGGTTAAAGCGGGCTCCCGCCGCTGCCGTCGCTCCCGGCGATATCGACTTCGCGCACCCCGCGTCCTCACCGCCCTCTCCCAGCGACACCCGATCCGGCGAAGGCGAAGTCTGCGCGACATAATAGCAACGTCCAACAAGAAAATGATGCACGCGAGGTACATACAACGTGGTTGAGCTCCAAGTCGACCTCGTTTAAAATACGCACTCTGAGCCAAGCAATCTGCAACGAAAACATCTACCGCTGAGCTTTTGTGCTGTTGTGCGTCTTTTCTGGCCAATTTTCTTGCGTTTTCTCGCTACAATCCGAGCCCATATTTCTCTCCACAGGACGGTTCCTGAATAGTGGGGACTGCCCAAGCAAAATGAAGAGACCAGACAAGGGGCACGCAGACTGGAACCCAAACTTACTCCATTCTAAGCATTATCCAGTATGGTTGCTGAAAGAGATAAAACCTGCCTCGACCACTGAATAGCGGGGCGCCAATCCTACCACCGCACCTGGAGGTCTTCGAGCGTGATCTGCACCGGCCCCGAAAGTCTCTTCCCGGCCCCAGCGCCCTTCTCCAGCAGCAGCCTCTCGCGGGTGCGCTTGCTCACGTGCTTGACCGCGATGCTCGTGGCCGTCATCGCCGCCGAGAGCGTCGCCGGCAGCGAGTCGCCGCCGCCGTTCGCCTTAAACGCCTCCCACGCGATACGCACGGCGGAGTGCGGCGACTTTATCTTGGTGGCCCCGGCGGCGGCGCCACCGCCGCGGCAGTCGCTCGCTTCTGCCGGCTTGCTGGGCACTCTACCCGGGAGAGATTTCCCATCTCGCCTAGCTTGTGGCCTGGGAACGGTCCCTGAAACGTTCCCGGCGGAAACCGTAAATTTCTTCAAGGACGGGCCGACCATGACCGGAGTCTGGCTTCTCTGCGCCAGCGAAAGGTCTAGCTCGCCTGCCGCAGTAGACGGGAGAAAAGAAGCGTGTTCGCGGCGGGCGGGGGGGGTGAGAAGAACAAGGAAGGGGTGGAACCCCACGGCCTTCTTCATAGCCAAGAGGACCGGGACCACAACTACACTGTACGCTTTGTGAAGGCCAAATCAAACCATTTAGACAAGGCAGGACTCACCACTGCTGCAAGTACACCGTACCCGTTTAGCTCTACAAATCAAACCATTGGACTAGTCAGCGCTGACAAGCCTCAACGGTTTTAAATCGGCTACTACCTCGCTGACTAGTCTTAATAATGCTTTGAGTTCGGCTTTCTGAGACCAAGGGTTGGAGCAAACGGCACACGTGCTATGAGCGCTGATTTGAAGTGAAGACAAAAAAAAAAAAATCCCCACGACACACACCTTCTAGCGTCCAGTCCCACTCCGCCGCAGATCCCAGCGAATCAGCGCGCAAATCTGTATATGTCCCACTCCGCTGGTGGCCCCGATTCTTCGCTCCGACGCCGCTCTCCTCAGCCACGGCCTCGTCGCTCGCGTGCGCCGGCGTAGCCTTCGGCGGCCAGCTCGTGAACGCCCCCCCGACGTTCATGTGCCCGAGGGAGGACGAGGGGGGTGTCCTCGCCGGCGCCGTTTGCCGCCGGAGCAAGGCGGGAGCCGCCGGAGGCAGCCAATTGCCGTCTGGGATAGGCGAAGCGATGTTGCTAGCTCCACCGCTGCTGCCGCCATCGCCGCCGCCGGCGCTGCCGCCGGCCACCGCGACCCCCGGGCTGTATCCAAACTTGGTGGGCTCCTCGAGAGTCAGTTTGAAGGCTTGGTCTTCCGGGAGGCCCTCGAAATCCGCGTCCTGTTTTCGAGACAGGGTGAGAAGGTGAGTGCTGACAACGTGAGGGAGAGGATGGACGGATTACACGCACGACGTTCTTGCTTGAGACTTGAGCCCGTCGTCGCGCACGGTCAGACGAGCTCGGCGACACACGCGGACGGGGGCATGCACAACATCACGACGCGTACGAGCAAGACAAACGCGCGCGCGCGTATCTCCCACAACAGAGGACCCACCTCTGCGCTTGACACGGCAAACACACCGCGCGTA
Source organism: Ectocarpus sp. CCAP 1310/34 (assembly GCA_902602495.3). NCBI lineage: Eukaryota > Phaeophyceae > Ectocarpales > Ectocarpaceae > Ectocarpus > Ectocarpus sp. CCAP 1310/34. The sequence goes on from CACKRE030003433.1 coordinate 97,150, forward strand.
TCCTCGACAACCGAGGACTTACTGCTGCTGCGGCTACCACACCAAACACACCGCCGCTGCTGCCGCCGCCAAACGACGCGCCAGCACCGATCCAATCCCACCGCACACGCACCTGGTCCCAGTCGCTGGTTTCGCTGGCCTCGATCTCCGACCCAGACGCCAGGCTGCTGCCCCCCACGCCGCCGAGAGGGGGAGACGCGCCGGGCCTCGGCGTCGCCCACGTCAACATCTCCAGAGACCCGACTCCGGGCGGAGGGGAGGAGTTCCCAAGAGGGGGGGATGCGTTTCGCCGTGAAGACGACGACATCGAAATGTGGCCTTCGGAGGAGGCGTACGCCGCACCCTCGAAGACCTGGGCCAGGCGCTGGTGGTTCCCACCGAAAACCAAGTCCTTCCTCCTGAGTGGAGGGGTCGCCGACTCAACCCCGCCGCCGCCGCCACCCGACGACGTGTCGCTCGCGACGCCGAACGCCGAATCGAATCGCCGGGCCGTGCTGCCCCAGCGGCCGCCGTCCCGTAAATGGCCGGGTGCTGCTGCGTCCGACAGTCTCACCACCGACCCGGTGTCAGACTCCGAGCTAATCCCGGACGACACCATCGACCCTGGCCGCGAACGGCCCCTGCCGTTGGCCCTCCGGTTCTCGCTGGCGCTGCTGGTCGAGCGAAGCACCTCGCCGTCCCCGCTCCCTTCCAGCCTCAGACCCCCGCTCGCCGACAGCGGTATTCGCGAGGGCACCGACACGGAATGCCGCCTTTGGTGCAACTCCTTCCTTCGCTGCACCCCGTCGCTGCCGCTACCGCCGCCCCCGACCGCCTCCCCTCTTCCTTCCAACACTATCGACGGTCGTCTCGAAGAGGGCCTGTACAGGCCTTCCCCGCTGCTCCATCGGCGGTGAGCGTTGACCGGGAGCCGCATAGACCCGCCGCCCCCCCGTGCGTACAGCGGCGACGGCGAGCTTATGTCTGCGGCCGGCGACCTCGACTCCGCACGGTGGCGGTGGGGTGAGTTAGAACTCCCCCTCGCGGCAGCAGCTGCTGCTGCGGCGGCGGCGCAAGCCGCCGAAGTGGAGCCCATAGACGAAGTATTGGGGTCCTCAAAGCCGGACAGGTCGACCTCCTCGCCGACCCATCTCTGGGAGTCCGGGTCGAAAAACATCTTCGAGCCGCCCTCCGCCTGAAGGAGCTTTTGGAGTCCCGCGGTCGTGAGGTCCGCCAGGGACACGAGTAGCGGCTGGCCACCGCCGCCGCCCCCACCGATGCCGCCGCTGCCGCTCCTCCTCATCCAACCGCCGTCCCCACCCGCAGGGCCGTCCAAGTCAGCAACGTCCCCGCCGGTCGTGGCCCTGATAACGCCTTGTTGATTCATCCTAGGTTCTACCTCAAGCCCTCGCTCGCCATCGCCGTCCGCATCGTCCATATCGCGCCATTCCGCCTGGGCTTGCTCCGGGCTTGCAGCGGTACATCTGTCCGCGGCGGTGCTTGGGCGGAGGCGAGCCCGCTCCTCCGCCGAACCGTACTTGGCGGGAGAGCTCGCCTCCGGATTTCGCGAGCGCGGTCGGCCGTGCAGAGAGAGCACGTCTCCCTCGTCCACGGTCCCGGGACGAAAGATCAACGAGGGGACCTACCAGGTGCCAGCGAGTAGAGAGGGGTGGAGTCGGGCGACAGCTGTGAAATTTCAGGCCGAGGGCCCCCCCTTCCGGTGTAAAAATTTCGCGCAGCGATATGGTACCATCACAATAGCGATTGCTCTAACGACGACTATCCGGCAACCATCAAACAGACTTGTGACGTAGCACCGTCGCAAGAGCGTCTCGACAACCAACGACTAGTCGACAACCACCAAACACAAACTTGCAAAAACTGAATCGGGGGGCGTGACGCAAAACCCATGCTCCCCCTCCCTAGGGAACCCCAATCCCCTCTCTCCTCGCCACAACCCAAAGCAACGATCAGGCTGTCACCTTCAGCGTAGGCACTTTGTCCCCCGCGTTAGCCAGCTGCAGTCCAGGCAGCCCATGCCAATCTTCGAGCTCTCCCCAATCGTTCCCCTCAGGCTCCCGGTAGGTGTCCAGCAGCGATCCCCCTATTCTTCCGTCACCCGCCCCCTGCTCGGCTGCCTCGGCTCTGCCGGCAAACTTAGGAGGAACTGGGGGCTCCGCAGCAGCAACGACTGGGACCAGTCCTCCCTCCGCCTCCGCTCCCAAACCACCCGGGGTGTCGTTGTCGCCGAGTGCTTCCCTTCCCGCCCCAGCTGCACCCGTCGCGGCTCCCCCAACTGCCCGGCATTGATCCGGAGGCACAGGGCCCGAAGCTCCCGTGGGTCCGACACCCTCGCCCTTGGGCGCCGCCGCCGCCGCCGCCGCTGCCGCCGTCGCCGCCGGGCGACCGCTGCGCTCTTCCTCGTCAGTCTTGAGCCCCTCCGGGAGCATCTGCGGGGAATCGGCTATCCCCACGGTTGAGCCGGAGGAGCGGCGCGTGACGAGAGAAGGAGCGGAGCCCTGCCCCTTGAGCGGGAAGGCTGATGCTACGACTACTGGCGGCCATACGCTTCCGCCGCCTTGCCCGACGCGTTCCGTCGAGCTAGGTGGCTGGGTGGCCCGACACGAGCACATGGTGAGAGACAAAACGGACGGGGCTATCAGATCGGGGGGCTGCTGTATGCTGCAAGACCGGGGAAAGACACTCGCGGACGGACAGATCACAGGCCGGATCACAGACCCGGCGCCGACAACCGTATATGACACAAGATAACACACCCCCTGGATTGATTTTCAAAGCTCGATCACGTCACGACGACGAGGATGCATAAACGAAGCGATACATTTTCGAAAAGCTCTCGGCGAGACGGTTTCAACGCCGCCGTTTTTGGCGCTGTGACTGTTCCTGCAGTTGAGAAATCGAGCTTCGAAAATCGGTCAAGGGGGTGTGTTATCTTGTGTCATATACGGTACACGCAAGCACACCCACCGCCTGTGTACATGAATAACGCAGCGATTTCGAAACCCGCCACCAACGACCCCACAAAGCTCGAACGACCGTCCTCCCGCCACCACCATCGGAGCCTCTCTTTGCACGCAGATGTACCGGACCACCTTCGCCAGAATGATAATTTAATGAAGCGATAGACCAGGGAGGGGGTACGCAGACCCTATCCCTAACCCTAACCCAACTTCCCCGACTGTATGCTGTATACAACATGTTTCCTTAATGATAACCCTACCGAGGCTTCTTGGGTGTACCCGTAGGGAGCACAAGATATCGCACACATACACCCGGGACCGATTTTTCAGAGCTCTACTATTCCCTACTCCATGACGACGAAGGTGCAGAGTCCAAACGAACGATGCGTTTTCGTGAAGTGCTGGACGACACGGTTCCAACGCAAACGTGTTTAGCATTGCAGCTCTTGCTGCTGTGGAGAAATGGAGCTTTGAAAATCGCAACACCCTGGACTGATTGTCAACGCTCCACTTCTCCGCAGCAGCAAGAGCTGCATTGCTAAACACGTTTGCGTTGGAAACGTGTCGTCGAGCACTTTACGATAATGTATCGTTCGTTTGGACTCTGCGTCGTCTTCGTCGTGGAGTAGGGAATAGTAGAGCTCTGAAAAATTGGTCCTGGGTGTGTGTGTGTGTGTGATATCTTGTGATATCTACGGGCATTCGCTCGTGGCAACTCATAAGACGAACGGTGCTTCGCGTCTGCATACCCATCGGCTTCACCACCCCACCGACTGCACGGCGGTGGCACCACTTGCACGCCAAGCAACAGCAAAAACATGGAACTCTCTTCTCGGCACCCATCTCAGGACAACACAAACTTCAGTGGCATCAGCACCAATTTCTCCTACGGCGCGCCACTCCAACAAGGCAAATAAGCGGCAGTGTACGACCGCCCCCCCACCCACACCCCCGCACGCAGCCAGTGGCTCATGTAAAACCGCCGTAGGTTCAAGAAAACGGCTCGTGCCTACCTTTGCTTCCCTGCTTCCCCTCGAGTGCAACCTCGTCTGCGGAGACCTCGGCGGCGACCGAAAATTAACAGCTGTTCCCCCCGCCCCCCCGTCTCCCGCGCGACTCCCGAGCCCCGGGGGAGTCCGCGGACGGCCACCACGGTGGCTGCAGGAACTGCTGCTGCTGTCTGATTCGCGAGAACCGGCAGTCCTGCGCGCGTTGTACGGCGGCTCCGCCCTGGTTACCGGAATGTGGGAGGGGCGGAAAAAAGAAATGGTCGAACGGTTTCAGAAGCTTTGAGAGGAAGGGGCGCATCGCAAAAATGGTTCTTGAAGCTTTGATGCCACCCACCAAGCAGTGCTTAACGGTGTACCAGCAAATATCAAAGGTTCCACAGCGGTTGTGGTTTTGTTGAATGACCTCCGCTATTTAGGGCTCAACACTTTCCGAGAGCCATGAAGAGAACGGCAAATACACGCGCAAGGAAACTTCCACCTTCTCGATCCGGGGTATATGCGAAAAAAAAAAGCGCCGCTCTCGAGAAAAACGGCGTTTGAAGCGCGCTCATGGATTCGCCCACAACAGCAGGTACCAAGGTGACAAGATACAAGATACAAGATACAAGATACAAGATACAAGATACAAGATACAAGAGACAAGAGACAAGAGACAAGAGACAAGAGACAAGAGACAAGATACAAGAGACAAGATACAAGAGACAAGATACAAGATACAAGGAGAGACACATGCTGTGATTGTCCTTCCGATATGTATCATGACATCATGGCAGATATCATCGCAGTGGAATGCTGGGAATTCAATACCACGATGACGAAACTGAATATTGGCAATGTACTCTGCTACTTGTCCGTAGGTTCGCTGCGGTGATGACGATTGCTGCTGCTTGGACCCACTACAACCAACCACCTCGCCGCACGCTGGATAACTCGCTGACATGTATCAACGCGTTCGTAAGAATCACCACATGTCACCAGTCACGCAAAATCAACCATGGCAGCTTCACCACTGCTGGACAGGGCCAAGCAATGACACATTGTATGCATACACACCAAGCGGAAAACAACTACTTGCCATTGGGCCCCATCCCACGGCAATATCCTACGTCCACGACCAAACGCAGCCCCGAAACAACAGCAAATATCCTGCGCACGCGACCAAATGAAGCCCAAACGCAGCAGGCCTCAACAACACCGCAGGCCACGAACCGTTAGAAGCCAACCGTAACACGCCCCGACAGCAAGTAGACACTACAGCAGCAAATAGCCTCACCTCCGTCGCAACGGAGGCCGTGGCAACGCCTCCTCGTCTTGGAGCCCCGCCGACAACGATGATGGCGGTCTCCGGGCGGATGGCGGCGGCGACAACAAGCACTCCGTGGCAATGCTGGAGGCACGGCGGTGATGATGGAAGGGCGGCGGCGGCTGGAGAGTCTGAGGGCACGAGAAACCGCTGCCGTTGCGGCGGCGTGGGGACAGGCGCCTGGCCGAGGGGGAGAGGGCGGGCGTAGACAGGAAGCAAATGAGACTTGCGTGTAACAGAATGGTGTCCGCTAGATATTGGCCCTTGTTGCGTGCGGTAAACACCAGCACATTTTTTTTTTTTCATCACGCAGGGAGACAGCGGCCCTTTTGTGGCCAAGGACGCCGCAGAGGACGGCCGACGCCGATTGGTCCGCTCCCGCCGGTGTGAGGTGTCACAGACCGAGGAGAACGACGTGGGTGAGGACCTGCTAGCAACCAACGAAATTACTGACTTGAAGTATGGGTCGTGTCATGCGCCCCCAACACACATTGCACGCCAAGCCAGCCAGATTTCCAGGGAGAGTTTTGGCGCAATGAAAACTATTTTAGTGCTGTATGGAAACGACGAAACCGTTCGGTTGAGGTAAGCCGGCAGAGTGAGTCACGTTTCTCAGCACCCCGCGCGTTATTTGTTTCTTACTTGAGGAGAGGAGGTTCAACAAACAAAAATATTTGAAGACATGGTTGCGTCAGTTTTGGTGTCAACCAACGGAAGCATTTGAATATCCGGAAACACACCGGCCCGCCCGCTAGTTAATCGCAAGATAGACGGCGGGGCACATGAATCGCGCAGAGCGCCGTAGCCGCGTGTACTCCACTACGCTGTAACTGTAGTTGGTGAACTGCTGCTGTGGTTTGAGCAAACCACCTGTGAAATTGCATTGGAGTGGTGGAAGGTACCGAGGTTTTTCTCTCACGCCTCTGCTGCTTGGAGAAAGTCGGGTACGTCTGTAAAAAGTAAAAAGCGAGAGAGGGCACAAGCACCGCACAATACGTTTGAAGCCAGGCACAAGCCAACCCGAAACCAGTCACCGACACGCTCCCGTTCCAAGACAGTCGGTCGGTCTCACGCTACCGTCGAACATAGCCACTGGAATTCGCATATTCCAGGTTGGCACGCCAGGGCTTTCTTTCCTCTGCACAGGCAAGTCCGCGTCCTGCTTATTTTTCTTGCCACATAAAACCAGAGCATTCGACACTCACCCCGATGCGGTACTCTGCTGCTGAGAGACAAGGGCAGAGGATCTCGCCGATGACGGGGATCCCAGCGGCGCACTCTGCGAGCGGCGGTGCACCTTCCCCTTCATCGTGAGCCGCCCCTTGGCGTCAATGGTGTTAATCCAGACTTCTGGTGTGGACTCCATCCAGCTAGCTCTTGTCGGTCCGTGGGGGGCAAACAGCACAATTTTTTTTTTCCTTCACCGGGTCCCTCTACCTGCTGTGCGTCGCGCAGATAGTCACGAGCTTTGACGTGGTCGCCCCGAACGCCATGTCAGACACGCCCCTTGCGTGTCCCTCCGGGGGTTCCACGTCTGCCCCCGCGCACGACTCGCCCTCTGTATACACCAGCAGTCCTTTTAGGTGTCCAGCTTTGCTCCCCTGGGACCCCGAGCGAGGATGGATGGAGGGACGGGGGGCCGAAAGATAGGAGGGTATGTGTGTATGATTTTCGGAGCCCCCCAGGACCATCTAACCCGCGACTGCAACCTCCGGGGGAGCTGCTTGCCTGCACGCTGGCACTGCTGTGCCTGCGACGTGTGAGACACGGACGGCTCCTGTATTTGATCGGCGTGGTAGGATGGTGCCTGCTTTTGCTTTCGTCACGGCGACCGCCGCTCTTCTTTCCCCGCCGGAGCAGCAACAGCAGCAGCAGCAGCTGTTGCCACTGGCAGCGGGTGAGAGAGACTTCTTTTATTTTGTTGTCTTGACTTCAAATCAGCACTCACAACACTAATGCCGTTTACAGCAGTACTCCAACCCGTGGTCACACAGAAGAGCGCCTCTCTGCCCTCCCCTCCTGCGGTACTTTGCCTTCGATTTCTAATGCGAGAAGAGTTCAGCACTCTCTTCCCTCTGTGTACACACGAAGTAGCGCGATCCACTAGGCCAGGAGCGGAAGCGAGGGAAAAACTCACTTTGCAAGAAATGCTCGCTTTTTACGCCGGGATTCGAATCCCCAACCTGACCTCCAGAAGGTTTCGAGGATACCAACTACAATATAATAGACCACCGGGGCTTGTTGCCCTGCTGCCCTGTTGACGTTTGACGTGAAAAAACGTCTGTGATGTTGTTGTGGCAGTACAGCAGCAATCTAGTCCTGCTGTCGGCCACCCCGCTGTGGTCCGTGGTGTGTTACTGGCGTGTAGGCGCTGGTTTTTCGCACAACTAAGGGTTCAGACGTCGTGTAGTAGCCGAGCGGGCTCCCCCTTTGTTGTTGTGACTGCTGATGCGTCGCGAGCGACGGTTGTTTGCCAGAAGCACTGGGTATAAAACGTCTACATAGCACGACCGCCACAGCTTGGGCAACGACCGCTAGCACTTCCGCCACGACCTATGCCAGCAACAGACAGACATGGATCTCAGCCTGTATGCTACTGCTGTACCTTGTGCAACAGCTCCTTCGAGTAAGGCCTTACGAACCAAATTTCCGCTCCACCTCGCACACGAAAACCACCAGCAGACGGGCAAGCTCGCCACTCGCAGCGACTGCTCCGTGAGCGTCCCTACGCCACCCCACGCCGCGAGGCGACCCGCCTGCGAGGCAGGGTGGACAGCGCGAAAGCCGAAGAGCTGCTTGCCGGGCTAGGGTTCAACGTCGACGAAGAAGCGCGAAGCAAGGGCAACGGCCAGCAGCGCGGGCGTCGAAGAAAGCGTGCGGGGGGGAACAATGAGGCCATTCGGGATGCCGAGTGGGCTCCTACTGCGCCTCGGGCGGACATACAGGTTCGGCTGTATGACGTTGTACATCAGACCTTCCGTGTGGCAAAACACGGTTCGGGTGGGCGGCCTGGTTTGCGGCGAGCGTCGTGCTAGACAACCGAACATGATGCACGCATGCACCCGCTCTGTACTGTGTTGTACAGCAGTAGATGTGTTCGTGCTGCCAGCGGAATGTGTTGAGAGCAGCCGAACTCACACACTGATGGCCGCTTCTGCAAACATTTTGTATTTTATCATCAGCGTGAAATGAGCGTAGCTATCTGTACTGATTGGTCGACGCCTACTCTCACCCGTCCGTGTCACAACAAGGTCGGGCTATATACCTGGGTTGGCTAGGCTACAAGGTGCCGCACAATGTAATTTTCCACCATCACTGAAGCATACCAAATCACCACCATACACGAGATCATGACCGACATCCGAGGCACGCTTCATGGATGGTTGAAAAGCGGCATGGTTGACACGAAACGTAACAGGCATGGAGCATTCCAAACATGATATGTGGGCGGTAGAGAGGGAAGGGAAAGACACACACATACCAAACTTATTCATCGTACGTACATCATAGCAGCGACTAGACACACCTCACTTTTTTTTTTCCGACATGCACCCATCCCCACCCATGCATGCTGCAAACTGCTGTTTCACACAAATCGCTACTTCAGGAGGCCTCTGCTCCAGCAGCACGGTTGGTTGTGTCTCAGCGACCGATTTTGAGAATACAAATATTTTGACCATTCTTGACCGACGTGCAGCCTTTCACGGGCAAGTCTACTGCCGCAGCCACTGACTCTTCACTAGTCCTTGATAATGATGATATTGTACCTGTGTCTCCCCCTCGTTCGGCCCGCACGCAACCACAATCCATTACTCTTAGAATGCTGCATGAAAAAAGTTGTATTCTGTCTCTGTCGGTGCGTCAACCATTGTTGTTGTAGTGGTTGTCTTCACACTAAAAACCGTTCCCTTCTCTACTCAGTACCTTCTAATGTCCGTACTGGTCCAACTGACGCGGACGCCTTCCGTGGTCACCAGCCAACTGCCCCCCATAGGGGCGGGGGGTACACCTTCCTAAGAAATATAGAAATAATAATGGAGACCAGAAAATTCCTCCAAGGCGCGATTTGTTATCCAACCGAAAAGGGATCACCAGTACCAAGGCAAACTAAAATCGGGATATAAACAGACGATCGACGACCCCCGGTCAAAGGAATGAAAAAACGAAAGGCAAAGAAAGAAAAGAGAAAAAAGGAAGGACAGAGAGCGAAAGAAAGACAACGAAACAAGAAACAGCAGATAGACAGGTCCCCACCAACGCCCCAGTCTACCCGAACAACAACGAAGTATAAAAGCCACTACAAATAGCGCGGCACCAAACAGATACATACATACATATACATACCGACCTGCGACGGCACAACATTACTTTGGGGGCTCTGCGAGGGAGGGGGGGGGGGGGGGGGGGGGG
>CACKRE030003433.1:109932-129640 GCA_902602495.3 Ectocarpus sp. CCAP 1310/34
GTGAGAGCCTGGTCCGGTGAGAACCCGGCGTGCTCCGTCCCGGCTTTGTAGGGATGCGAGGTCAATGGTCTAACGACTACGGCATGCACGACTATGAGTACCCCCCCCCCCCCCGCAAACGTGGAGACTCGAAAAGACGTAACCTAAATTGTTGCGACTACTTTTTTCATGAGATAAGCAAGCAAAAACACTGCAGGTTAACTGCGGTCGAATTGAACGATCGTGCTGTAGGCCTGCACGCGTCTTGTCGGTGTCGGTAGTGCTTACTAGTTTTCCTCCGGCGCGCTAAAACACTGCCGCCGCTTTAGGTTTTCAACATGTTCAGGAAGGACGGTCCGTTCCGAGAAACCATCGAGCGGGTCGTTCTATCCCCGAGGCTTGCCCACATCGCCGCGCAGCTCTTGGGCTGCCAACGGTGAGCGAGCGTCGAAAATATCGCTAATTTAAGCGATCAAGTGGTTGTGCGTTCTCATTCGCTGCACCCGGGCCATTTCCACAAGCGTCTGTCGTGAGCGGGGGGGCTCTGTCACCTCTGGTGGTCTTGATATATAGCGTCCGGATGGTGGTCGGTAGAAGAACAGCCTCGTGTGTACCCGTTCTGCACGTCCCGTGCTTCAAAGTCTCGAGAGACGACCTACAGTACTACTCTCAACATATGGAGGGAAGCCTCAACTTGGGTGGCTGCCTCTCAGGTTGTGTTTCTCCTCCTCCAGATGTTGCTGCTGATGCTGATGCTGATGCTGATGCTGCCGCTACGCGCCCTCCTACCGTCTTGATTAGCTTGAGACTCTACCAAGACTCAACGTTCTGCAAGCGGCCGGGGGATGGTCAAACCAGGTGGCACTCGGACCTCAACATGGCGCCGCTGGACTGCAACGACTTCGTGACCGCGTGGATACCGTTGGAGGAGATTCCCGCGAAGAGGGAGGGCGGCTCGCCCCTGGTGTTCGCCAGCAGGTCGCACCGCGACTTCGCCCTCAACCACTGGCGGGATTCCCGGCTACGGGAAGACTTGACCGGGAGATACCGCGAGAAGGACCACGCTCCCTTGGCCGCCGGTAATATTAAGACTGGATACAGATTTAGTTTTTTTTGAGGTTCGTTGGGCTGTTCGAGTCAAGAAACACGTTGACTGTGTGAGCTTGGGAGACGTCACACCGCAGCAGGCAGCCGGCTGTGGGTTGGTCCCGCCTGCGTGCTTTACTTTCATCTTGCGTCACACCCCTTGATGACACTGGGCTCTCATGAGCCCACTCTAGAGGGATTCCTTGTACGCGCATAAACGCTCCCAGCGATGTTTGATTGCCACGCTTTGTGGTTCCCCGAACGCGCATTTTGACGAGACGGGAGGGGGGATAGTGTTGCGATTTCGACTTTTTGGGATGCCCTCTAGTGGGTCTGGGGGAAGCCCTGTGACCCGAGACACGATGATCTTCTCGTGGCACATCAATAGCTCAATAACTCCAAGGGGCGAGATCAGAATCAAGTGATTGTTGTGCCTTGTTCCTATCAAAGCTTGCGCCTACCCCGTGAAAAGGTCACCTGGCAATTTCCCGTCAAGGGTTGCTTGTTTTTCCCACGGCGCTCTTGACCTTGATGGCTTCGTTTTGGAGGGAGTGTTGGCAGCAACTTCTTGCCTATTTAGCTTACTTTCCTACCGTGTGCAGAATTTGGCTGTGGTACCCAACGAGTTCGAACGGCATGCATGTCCCATCCCTTCATTGTATGCATACAGTAATCTGGATACCGTTAAGTCGAGGGGACAACGTGCAGCTCGATTTCTCCACAAGCAAGAGGCTGTCAAATGCCGAAACGGGTGGTGTTCCAAGAATATGCTGGTCGAGAGAGAGGCTTTTCTGTCCTTGAAAGTTTCGGTCGACGTCTCTATCGCACCCGCGATTGGTTGTGGACCAATCGGTCTTGCAAGAATCGATCGCGCTCCGATGCGTTCGCTCTCACGTCCACGGTATGACCTCGGAATGACATCCTACCCGGAAACTTTCGACTCGATGCGTGGTGCACGCGTTTTGGTGTGTGTGTAGGTGACATCACGTGGCACCACGGGTGGACGCTTCACAGCTCCCCGGGCAACAGGAGGGAGACACGTCGGGTGGCCTTAGCCGTCAGCTACTTCCGGGACGGGACCTGCCTCCTGTCTGACACCGCGGGGTATGTTCTTGTTGGTGCTATCCGCTTCATTTCCTTCCATTTATGACGGCCACACGTAGTTTTGCGGCAAACGTTTTGTTCCCGAAACCAGTAGCCTGGAAACCTAATAGTGTTTTGCCGGTTGTCATGCTTGCTGCCTATCGCGACGGAATGCTTTGGAGGACCATTTTTTTTTGTTTCGTCGGGAATGTTTTTTGATCAAGCCTTGTTCGTGTCAAGATTCTCGCCAAGGACGATTTTCTTTCTTGAAGTTCCACGACATGCTCATGAAATGATGTCGGCTCTTTGCTCTCGAGCCTTACACGCATTCTCGCTTCGCCCTTTGACAAGGTGCTCGCTCCTCCGGGTTAACCCTAAAACTAGCCGCTGTCCTCCACGCGCGCGCGAAACTCGTCAATTTACAGGAGATCACCAGATCCAGAGGACAAGTGGAGCTACGGGGACTGGGTCGGCGACTTGCCAGTAGGAGGCGTTGTTAAACACCCCTCCGTCCCGCTTGTATGGAACGGGGGACGGCCCGTGAGATGACATGACATGGCGAAGCATGTGTCGAATGGTCGTTGGTGTGTGTTTCTGATCATCGTGCATGATTATCTTGCGATGAAAATCTAGGCAAGGGGGGGAAGGGTGGGGGATCAAACAGAAATGTTCTCCTGTTTGAACTTCGTCCTGTGTGGCCCCGGCTGATACGTCAAGCATCTACGCCGAAAGGTGCGGAGACTGGAACGAAGACACACACACGCACACACTGCTCGATCGTGTAGAAGTGGGCTTTCACAATTTTAGTACCTCTGCCATCGTTTAATGCCGTAGCATCACCGGTGCCCTGACGAGAAGCCGAGGCCAAGCCTAAGGAAGTGGGCAATGCCAAACGTCAATATCCTCGACTCGGGCAGCGTAGGGTTTTGATCAGCCGTGGTAGGCGGTACGGTTTGTCCGGCAATCGACGGCTGCGGGTCGACCCGGTCGAATCGCCAGCATACCGTGCTGTAGAGATTAACATACGGTCTACTGAGTGGCAGTTCAGCGGTGCGGATCTTGAACCTGATATTTGTTTCTGGTGGGGGCTAAGGAGTCTGTGCAAGATCTCTTGAGCAACTTTGCTCGTGTGGCAACCCGTTCGAACGCAACCTAGCTAATGTTGGCTTACATTGCACCACCGGCCAAGATACTTCACAAGAACCACATTTATTTTGAGTTCGTGCTCCAACCCGCGTGTCATTGTTGGAAACTACACACGGCGTCACGAAGGACTGACCATTCGAGGTAATTCCCAGAGGGGATACGTTGCCCCTTACCCTAACCATAATGTGAAGACAACAACAACAACAACACGTTGGAAGCCTTGCAGCGACTCTGGCTGAAAACGCAACGTGCGTCGGCATCGCGCGGGAGGACCCAGACCCTACATCATTCGCACGCCCCCCGGTCCCGTCGTTTTATTCTTCTCCCAGTGCGCCGTTGGCCTATGTTTTCCACGTATACCACCCACTAGTTTGCCTGGTAATCCTCGTCTTCTTGTCCGTCCTGTGGGGGTGCGTGCCAAAGGTGGTAGCCGGCGGTTGCGATATCAGTTCTAGGATGCATGACAAAGGTATATTTGACTGCTACAAGCGTTACGCGTGTCTCCCCCGAATCGCTTCGAGATAGGGAAGAATTTGCCCTCCTTTTTTCTCGCTGTCTAGTCGGAGTCATTTCAATCGCATCACAGCACGTTGTGGACAACCCCCGGCTGCGTACGGCGTCAACACCGGGATAAGCCACAGCAGAATTCTGTGACGACTTCAGGGGAGAACTGTGGGCGGCAAGGAAGAACGGAGAATAAGTGATGGATAAACCCCACCATAACAACGCCCCCCCTACCATCCCTTCTGGGTATTGTCCACCACATAGACAACGTCACCACGGGAACTGCCTGAGCATTTTATCGTTCTGAGATCCCGAGAAAGACGTCAAAGTACTTCCAGTTATTTTCACATAGTACTCGCATGGGCTGCGTGCTCCTTTTTGTGACCTCAGGCGACATTTTTCATCGTATCCGTGTCCGGAGTGCCCTCCCACTTCCTCTGAAAGACACCGTCAAGTTCCGGGCTACTGCCGTGCCTGCCGCGTGTGACGGTGCTACGCTTCGGCGACGCGGGGCGCGGCGCACAGAAAGTTTCCGACAGAGGGGAAAGTGTTCCGAAGGTCGCTTCTTTTCCAAGACGCCCGCTAGGCACAGCGCAAACTCACGTCGCCAACGCTGCCCTTGAACAATCGCTCCAGCCCGGCGTCCTCCCCGGGCCTCTTGTTGGCCAGGCGCCAGCTCATCCGCCACACAATGACCCTGCCACGACTGTCGCCCGTCGCCAGCAGATCCCTTTGTCTAGGGTTGAAAGACACCGAGTAGGCCGCCCCCACTCCGCCCTTGTCGTTGACATCGACTAGCCTCGACCGGGGATGGAAAACAGCGTCTCCCCGAGGTAGCTGGGCGCTCGCCACCGGTATCACCGGGCTTTGGAGGAGGTCGTAGATGAAAATCCCGCCGTCTTCCGCCTTTCGCGGAAGGGCGACGCGCATCGGCGCAGTGCGTGTCCGGGTGCACGTTGGAGATGGCCGGAAAGGATGTTGGCCGTGAGAAAAAAGGCTTGCAGATCCGGCGTCGGATTCGACGTGTTCGCTGACAGACCCATTAGTTTTGATCAATTTATGTTCCAATGCCCCACCAACCATACTCGCTGAATTCAATTGTGCCCGACGACGCTTTTCAACGTTTGCTCCGAAGCAGTGGTGATCTCACGTTTCAGCGAAGCGACGTTGACTGTATATGACACCGGATCATGTTCATGAGGAGTATCGATGTGTTTGACGAAACTGTTCCCCCAATTCCGACAGCCAAAGTGAACTGCATTCGTCTTGCAACATCTCTCGCCAAGATCGTGTCAGAGTGCGATGCTCAAGGAGCACAGTATACGAAACATGACGACTTGCTTCTTCGCTTCTTACCACCGCCGCGAACACCAACGGTCTAGCCTTGCTCCACCTGGCGTCCATAAGGTTCGAATTGGAAGGCTCGAACGTAAGCACCGCTCTGCATGAAAACGGAAAAAAAAAATCCGATGACGAAGCACGTGAGGAGGACGGACAAGGGGAAAGGGGTGAGCGGGGGGGCGGGGTTATGTCACAACTATCGCCAGTGTTGCGGTGGACCCCTGCAGTTTGGCCTCGGATATGGTGGATCTTCAAGCAATATCATGATGAGATCACGGCAGCAAGCCATAGTGGAGCAAAGAAACCCGAAATCAGCAACCAACTAAACACGCCGGGACTTAAAAGTGGACTATCCACAAGGTGCGACACATCTCGGGGCACATTGTATTGTGTTGCGAAGATACACTAAAGTTTGTAACCACCACGGTAACGAGTCTTTTCGCCGACGCCCCGGACACAGCAGTGCGTCACCTGCTCTGTAGAGTGTTGTACAGCCTGGCGGACCCGTCTGCTCCACTCGACAGAAGCAATGCCCTGCGCAATCAACAACCGAGCCGGGGTGATAAACTAGGCATGAACCTGACACCGGATTTGTTGTCGTTGGGTCGGTACGTTCATCAGTCACCATGAAAACGGCCAATGTTACCAATGGCATACCCGAGTGTTGAATTGGGGGTCTAATACCGCCCGGTAGTCGTGGCAAGCGCGAGCAACAGAGGACCTGAGCCCACCAAAACCACCAGCACCAACAAGAACAAGAACAACAGCATGACCACGACCTACACCACCGACACCACCAACACCAACACCAACAAACACACCAACACTTTGACCTTGGCCAACGTGTCTCAAGAAACCTCCGTACACTGGCAGAAACGACAACAACAAAGAAAAATCCGCGGCCAACGTGTCTCTACAAACCTCCGCGTACTGGCGGAAAAGAGTTTTTTGCTTTTACCACGATCTCGTGACAGCTCCCTTGCCTGTGAAACGGCGAGCAGTCGATCGAGTGCACTGGTCCGTGGTGCTTCTCCATGCGGAACAAACCGGGCGATGGGTAGAGAAGCGATGATTCAAGGCGCGCTCGAAACACCGCCGGCAAGTCCACCTTACAAAGGAAAAAAAACGTAGGTAGGGGGGGGGGGTATCCACATTGGACACGCAGCATGAGTGCATGCACACATCAACCAAGAACGAGTCATTAACGGCTTTTGCATGGTGTGATACAAGGGTCATCATGACTGCTGTTTCATCCTTGACTCAAATGATGGCAAGGCAGGGAACCATTTGCGCTTCCGATTTCGACCGCAGCAGCCGAGGACTCCGCTCGGTGAGCGCGATATTATTTGTCGGTCAACGTCCTTGAGTATTTCGTCGTTTCGAGTCGTTTCGTGTCGGCTCGCTTTTGTTTCGCCTCGTGCCTTCTCGTCGACACGTTGTACATGCCTTAGACGCGGAACAAGCAGGACGGTTGCCTGCTTGCCTGTTAAGTCAACTTGATAGCTTAAGCTTAACTGTGCTCGGAAACACGTCTCATGGAGTTGAGCCGAGAACGGTTCATGACAAACATGAGGAACAAACCCGTTACACACCAAACACGACTGGTGGCAAACAGGTGCCAAGAGATTAGGTTTGGACGCCAACTGTAGGTTGCCATATCGACACAAGGGGTGCAACAAGCAACTTGGCGTGAGATACCTCTGCCCCGCGGTTGACCTTCGCTGCCTTCTCGACATCCCTGACCACCTCCCGCTGATGCTTGGTCGGGACCCGGCTCAGCGTCTCGTCCGCTTCCGATGACCACCGCATGCTCTTGCTCTGGTCGGCAGCCCCCTATGTTTCCGACGATCAAGTCGGCGGGGGGGGGCATCATGCGGGATGTGTCAACTTTGAAGGCCGTTGGTAATTATTTCGCTCAGCCTATCGGCACCAACAGTTCTCCTCCATCACCACACGGAATCACACATGGATATTCACAGATGAATGATCACGTGAATATTTAGGGTCGTACGCGGGTACCTTTGTGAATACACCGACAACGTTTGGGGTCACGCGAGGTAAATGTAATGAAACACAGTACCTCTCAGACCCTGCTCGCACAAGGCGCAGTTCATATTTTGCATGCAAGACACGTACCACCCAAATAATTGTATGCCTACTGGAAAAAAAAAAACATCAAGTTATCATCAGGCACTACACCCCAGACCGTATCTACCGCAGAGAGCTCCAGGCAAACCGGCATGGGCATACCACACAATCGGCTGTCGACACTGTTGACAAACGCCACCAACTTAATTCACGACGTCGAGTCAAACCACGTGCAACGTCCGCCACCCCAAAGCATTCCCGTCGCGCTTGGGCCCCACCTTGGACGATGTCACCAAGCGGCACTTCACGACGGCCCCTCCCTCCGTTCCGATTACCGCCGAGGTCATGTGGCGTCCCTCCCGCAAGAACGACAGCGTGGTGCATCCCGCCTTGTCGAGGAGGGAGAAGAATAAAATAGTTTGTTGTCGTACAGCTGTAGCACCCGCACAAGTTGACGTTGGTCGTGAAACTGGAGTTGTATGGGAAGTACTGTCGTTCTAGGAATATTTTGGCGCACACACGCCTACGGTGGCAAGCTACTCAAAAACGTAGCCGATTTTTTCATGATGGCACGCGGAGCTAGGGCGCCCAGAGGCACCGCCTCATAGTGTTCCGACCTCTGCCAATGTGCGAGAACCCATTCGCCAAGCCACACGTGTCGATGCCATTGCCTTTGACACCGGGGAGATCGGCGGCGTATGGATTCTTCACTGGCCGGTTCACACATGAAAGGATTTTGGAGCAGCTACAGTACCGACAGTTTTTCTCACTGTGCGGCCTCTGGCGGAAGACCTTCGAGCCCTGGTGCCATCCCGGTCACTGTCTGCCCCCTCCGCTGGCACTCGGTATCCTTCTACCGGGCATTGGAGGTTGTTCTTCAGAGACCAAAACAGAAGCTGAAGCGCATCCAAAAAGACAAGAGAACAGGGGGGCTGCAGATGAGACAGGAATTTTAGCATCAGGGTTCGTAGGCGTGACTTATGCTCGGTATGGTTTTCGAAGAAACCGTCCGAGAACACCCACGATAGTAATTGGACGAAACCTTGTAAGGAAAAATTCAGAGGGCAACCTGCTTGCGCTGTGCATGGCTCTGCGTTAGCTTGGGCCACATGAAGAGAGATGATGATATTGTCGGACTTGTGTCGACACATCAAGTCTCGCGGGCTGTCCCTACCGTGTAGAACAATCGGCCCATGAGAGCTGAAAACGAGGTCTCGCTGTGGTTTTGCTCCAAACGTTTGTGGCTTCACCTTTCCATCTCCGGACACAGCTGCCAGGCGGTAGTCGTCATCTCGTTGGTTGTGCACCCAGGAGAGCTGATGGGGGCGAGAGAGGGAGAAAAGCAAGCACAACGTTGAAGCGTGGCATTAAGTTGGGTGACTACGCGCGGGTGCTGGTGCTCCTGGCATAAATGACGCGGACATCGAAATGTAAGTCCAATCAACACCTACGGCTGTCACACCGCATGTACCACCTTCTTCTGTCCAAGCCATTATCGAAGACTCACCCACCCACTGATAAAATAGTATTACTGCTCACGCATACAACTCTAGCATCACTGCTTGCACCCTGAGACATTTATGCCCGACTACCTGCTACGTACACCCGCTGCGCAATGCGCAAAGGTACGTTTCGTGTTTTCCTCTTACCGACGTCACCGGCTCTCGGTGGTAGAGGTCGTCGATCTTAGTTGTTGCCAGCAGCGGTTCATCCCTCGACGTGTCCCAAACCACCACCTGCAACAGACGAGACAGCACGCCGCCCCCCGGCAAGGTCCCGCCAGATGGTACCGGTGAACATTCGGGGCCTCTGTATTTGCGATGCTCTTGCGACTGTTCAATCGGGTGGCCGCCGGGTGAAAGATACCCTATCGTGAAGTGTACAAGAAATCACATGTTGTTGCGGTGACCTTACACAGCCATGTGGTGGGGCGAGGGCGTGGCGTTTTCAGCAACATTGACACTGCGTACCTCCCCATTGAAGGATCCCGCGGCTATGATCGCTGGGCTCAGTGGGTGGCAGCTGACGCACATCAAACAGCTGGGCAGGGAAGGTTACGCGGGAACACCAGGTCAGGGCTTAAAAAATAGGCTCTTGCACAATGAGCATGCCTTGTACCAACTTTTGTTATTTGTATATTTTCCTGCTTCTTGATATCTGTACATGTGTACATACACGTTCCGGCCCACAACCGCGCCAGCGGAACTACCACTTATATGTCAATGATTCTTTCCATGGTGCATGCTTGCAACTTCGATTAAGAGCGAGGGTCGGTATTCCTTTTCCACGTTGGTGTGTGTGTTTTCGTCTCATCTAGTCCTCGGTGGTAAAGTCAAACTTCGAAAAATCAACGTCAATGGTTTTTGAAGCAGTCTCAAGGCCGGAACTCGAACTCCAGACCTCGACCACATCCAGGTATGTACTTCGAGGACACCTGAAGACCGTGGGGGTGAACCACATCTAGAGGATGTAAACCATCGCATCATCCGCTGCAGATGGGATACTGCTGTGTCTTCTCGATTGTTAGGAAATGAAACAAAACTGAGATTTGCACGTATTTGCACTGCCACACAGCCGACCTTCTCATAGTGTTCCATCTTCGTCGCCATACCCTAACCCTATTCACCCGCACCATCAGGCAGACACCAAGCGTATCGCCTTCGGTCGCCGTAGAGCTCCCGCTGAGAGTCTCGTCGCCCTCGCCCCTGCTTCGCACCTGCTGTGGTCCAGAATGGTATCAGGCGCGTGGTCTCCCTCGTCGGCAAAGCCTCGCCGAAAGATGTTCCAGGTAGCGAGGGCCCCTGGGGAGTCGCACCAGCCGGCGATGTCGTTTCTGTTCAACGAAGAACAATTATGTCAACCAATGGCAACAGGGTGATGCTGTAGTGGTTGGGGGTTGTTGTTTTCACAAAAAGTGCCGTTCCGGCATCTTCTAGGCACAGTGGGGGGGGCTCAATCGTTCCTATATGGTGCTGGCAACAGGTCACGGCACAGCCAAAGTCCTCTGTAGTTTGGCACTACTCGGCACGATTCTGAAAAGTGCCGATCACTCGGTGTGGTGCCGATGTTTTCGGCCCGCACATGACGGCACAACTGGGGGGGCCGCACTGCTGTACCCCCTAACGTAGGTGAAGCTAGGAAATGTGTCCCCCGGCGAAGGTATTATCGATCGCAAGCTAGTTCGCCAAACCCGGGCAGAAAAGTCAAGGTTTGTGCCTTGATTCCGTAGTCACGGTGGTGTAGCGCACATGTGAGGACTATGCGTACCACTCCTGCGTCAACAAACTATTCCCGCCGTGCCTTCATGAACAGAATGAGAGATTCGCCTACTGGGAGAAACATCGCTCGACGTTTGGGGTACTAAGTGCCCGTTACCCATCTACGGGCACCCCGTGTCATGTTTTGTGTTGTATACAAAGGCTAACCCATTAGACCACTCAGTCAGCCGCTGACTGAGTGGTCCAATGGGCTAGCTTTTGTAGACCTTTGTCACTCGATACTCTCGTTATAATCGATACAGGTCTTAGGTCAACTCTATCTTCTCTTGCGGGGCCATTGCTGAAGCTGCTGCATGAAAAAACGCCCGAACGTACGTTTTACACACACCTCCCGAACGAAGCAGCTACCACTGATCCGGTGGGGCTCCAGTCTACTCCAGTGGCCTGGAGCGGCTATCGAAGTTTTTTTTTGTCGAAGGGCACGGATGGTAGCAGAAGCGAGGTCAGCGGGTCGAAAGCATGGTCGGGGCCCCAGTTGATGACTGTCCGGCACTACATGCGCCACCCGCCATGGATTCTTCGCCGAAATCTCGAGTTTTGTATTGTCCCTTCGACCCCAACGACCTTTGAGTTGACGCGCGTCTTAGCAACTTCAGGCGCGCTGAATGCTCAAGGTTAGGACGGCTCAAGCCGTAGGAAGTCCTCGATCCACCTCGTCGCTGACGAACGTTGTCCTTTTCCTCAACAACAAGGAAGGCTCGAATGCTCGACAAGGCTTACCTTGGAGCTGGATCCAGTCCCTGCCACGCCTGTTGCACTCAGCAGTCCGGAAAGATCACAAGAGAGGGTATAGTGGAGGGCAATCTCATTGTCTCCTCCCTCTTCGATCGGCGCGTACCCAATGAAAGCCTGTGTTCGTGGAGAGCAAAACGGGTAGTGGAAGGTTCGCTTGCTGGGTAGACTACCGGCGCCAGCCGCGGTGAATACGGATCTCACATCCTAGATGGAAGTAGAGCCAAGTACAGAGAACGGTAATTCAAGAAGCAGCTGCAGTAAAGTGTACAGGGGACTGCGTCAACTTCATGGCGTTGGGTGCTTGGCGGTGTTGTTGGAGGTGGCTGGAAGCTCTCGCACAGCAGTCCTCCACCTACACACGAGGGTCTCGTGCATCACCTGGCTGGCCTCCGACTTGGCTAGCTCGTCCTCCATCTCACCGCCCACCCGCTCCAAGAACCGAGCTACGCCAGGGGGTATGTCACTCCAGTCATCGAAGCCCGAGATGGTCTCAGGGTCGAGCTTGCGCTCAGAGTCTTGCTCTGTCTGTGTCTGCGGGCGGCCGAAAAAGCGCGATAATACTGCACGTCAAAACTCCCCGAGGCCGCCGAGGGTACCGCACTGCATGGATCAGATTCATGGGACACAGGGTGTGTGACGACCGGTCTCGGAACAGGTTCGGCATGGGCGGTGTGTGTTGCAGGTTGGTGCATACTGCTGTAGGTTCGTATGCGTACATTGTTGTTGAGTAATCTTTGACTCATGGTATCCAGCGTGCCTCGACGGGCAGCACGATCACCAGCCCTGCACCCAGAGTTTCCTCGAGAGCGTTATGCACTTTTACACGACGGGCAACTCCTCAGGTTTCAAACACGCCTGTAGTGGCACACACACCTCAGCGGTCGCCGAAATCCGGGTTTGCGTCGAACAACAGTCGACCTGGATCTCGCGGGTCTGCCCCCCTTGAGACAACATCTGCCGTTTGTTTTCGTCGTTGGTCGAGAAGTTGACCGCGCCAAAGTGGGCGTCCTGAAATTCAGGGATCGCCATTTCGCACCTAATCCAACACGTGACCCTACTGCTATTGTTTCTGCCGTCGTGGCGCTCTCTCTGGGGGAAGTCTGTGGAGATAAGGTGCAGCAGGTGTCAAGTGCAAAGATCGCGCGCATCCAAGATCTCCGAACATCGGGTGTTCTATGAGTCGGAGATTGCACGAGTTGGGACACAGGGAGTGGATTCACCAGTCCCGCACGCGAGTTTGAGCGACGACCCAGTGATTTCCCTCCTCGTTCTCTGTCACCTCTAGTCCTCTGCTGGGCAACAGCGGACGTTGGCATGTGGCCTCCACCAGCCACTGACTTCCGCACTGGTGGTAGCGATGTGACGGAAGCGAAAAAGAAGAGGAAGAGAAAGAAGAAAAGGCGCTCGTCGTCGCAAGACTACACCAGCTCTACGACGGCGTCCACCGGAGATCACGTCAACGGCGGCGCCAGGGGGGCAAGAAGAAGCCCGCCCCGACTTAACGTTAAACCTTCGCCAGAACAACAACAACAACAACAAAGAGCCGGCGGTGTTATCGACTCCGCCACTGGCGCTACTCGTGCCCGGGGAAACAGCGAGGACGTCGTTGCTGCCGCTGGTGGTGGTAGCGCCGATGGTTCGGGCGAGGTGGTACCGAAGGCCGGCGGGGATGCCGGCGGCAAGGATTACGATGACGACGACCACGACGAAGACCAAGATGAGGGAGTCGTGATTCAGCGCGAGGGAACCCCCACGCCGGCGCTGGCCAATGGGACAGAAAAGGCCACCAAGAAGAAGAAGGAAATGGCCGTCGCAGCCGCCGTTGTCGGCGGGAACGGTGTTGGTGGCGATGGGCTGGACACCGCTGCCGGCAACGCGATAGAGCTCGCGAAGAAGGAAAAGAGGAAGGCGAAGGAGAAGCACCAGAAGAAAAGCCAGGGCACTGATGACTCTGAGGAGGTGGAACCGTCCGGAATTCCGTTCGCCCTCCCAATGCCAGGTACCAACCCTATGGCGTAGGTTGCATGATGTAAGATACCACACCCGCTTGGACCGATTTTTTGCACATTTTCACGGCTCGATTACTCCACGACGAAGAAGAGGATACACCCACAATCAACTGATTCGTTCTCGGAAAGCCGTCGACAAGACCACAATTCTAGTGCAGCCATTTCCGGCACCGTCGCTGCTGTTTTTGGCTGCGGAGTAGTTGGCCTCTCAATATCGATCCAGGGGGTGTGTTATCTTCAGCGACCTGCGGTATTATCATATACTGTGGCGCCGAGTTACAGTAAATTAATACTGTGTCTGGGCGCCCTGGCGAAGCGTCTGGTGCATAGGATATGTTGCGGCCGTAGGGGCGACATGCATCTACAGGAAGGCAATTAGCGCCGGGTCGTTTCAGGAACAAAGTCTCCATCGAGGTGTAGCCTGTTCCTCGTGCGGACCCTCGCGGTGCTCGAAATTTATCTGCTTCTGTTACCCTCGGTATCGCGCCGTCCTTTCCTAAGTGCCTCTCTCTGTGCCGTGTAAACTCTCGCGTTCCCAACAACATCGGCACAGGCGCTCGTGCCACTCCCTCAATCAAACCCACTGGTCGATCCCGATCCGCTTCCATTGAGAGCGCGGCCGAATTCTTCAGCACCAAGGCTGTTTCCGGAGATAAAGCTAGCGGCACCGCCGATGATGGTAGGGGTGATACTGTCGCAAAGGGTAACGAGGGAGCTATCAGCAACGGCAGTGTCCATGAGGGGGGCGAGCCTGGCCATAGCTTGGGGCGGCGCAAACGAGAAGAGGGGAGTGGCGGTGTTGGGGCAGCGACTGCGGCCCTGGGCAGGGGGCGAGTGCCTCGAAAGCACCAGGAGCAGAGGAGAGGGCTTCCCATCTTCGCCCACAAGGCGGACATCATTCGCGCGGTCAAGTACCACCAGGTCAGACCCACCCATCTGTTTTGGGTTGTATTTCGCTGCTGTGAAGGAGCACGACGCCATCTGTTTTTTTTTGTTTGTAGTGTTGTTGCATACACACCGCAACCGAGGGGGCCACCGCTGTAAAAGCCGCCCCAAACTTTGTTGGTACCGTACCGCTGCGGCGGCAGGTCCCCGCGAGAAATTTGCACAAGCTCTTTTCGCCGGTGGTCTCTTGGCCAGGGGGGTTGCTGTTGCATCTGTGCTTGCAATCGTCTGCTCCGTTTCGTTGCCCCAGCCTTTTTACCTGCAGAGCATTCACCGCGCGTTTTTACTTGTAGATTAGCAGCACCAACACCCCGCAGAGACACTTGCAGCAGCTCAACGTCCACTCTGTGGTGTTGTTCGCGCGGTCCTACCAACCGTACTCGGTGGTGGCACAAGCGTCGCTCCGGTATTTTTACGCAACAAAGACGGTCTTATGCAAGGTGCAAGGCTACCCGGGAGGGACTCTTCATGTTATCTACTCCACGTACACAAAGGTACCATGCAGTTGAACCAACAGCGAGCTGGCACGCAGTAACGCCAGCTCCTGCGGAAACCCTTAACGTAAAGCGGATGAGCTAGGGTGAACGACGTTTTTTTTTTGTTGCTTGCGCTCGCGAGTTGCTTGTAAATTAGGGACGTGTCGTGTTTCTTGACTGATCCGCTTGTTTGTCTCCCCTTTTGTCGCTCGATCGTCAGACCGTCGTTGTTGTCGGAGAAACCGGCAGCGGAAAGTCGACCCAGATCCCGCAGTTTCTCTACGAGGCCGGGATAACGAGAGGGGGTGCCGGCTGGATACCGGGCTGGGAGTCGGGGTATGTTTAAGCGTCGCCAACGGTTCGCTGATGTGGCGTGTCACACTCTACATCGTCACAGTCGACGGGTACAGCAGTAGTGTTTTTTACGTGTTTCGTTCTGGAAAAGCAAAAACGCCTAGGTTGTTTTTGGTTGGGTAAGTGTGACGGTGCAGCAATACGCTGCAAACACCATCGTGTGATTGTCTTCGTGTGCGCGTGTTTGGCGAAAGAAGGGCGGCCGCAAGTTCTGCTATAGCGTCAGCTGTCATGGCTGCGCTGCCTTTCCACCTTATGTAGGAGAGAGCCTACCGTAAAGGTTCGGCCGAAAATTAATAATTTTTTACAGATCGATTTCTCCACGACCAATACAGTGGGGGTCCCTATTTTGTGCCGGTATGTGCCCAGAAAGTTCACTGGCACTGCTGTACTGGACCTGCACTATTCAAAGTTTTGACAACGACTTGGAAATTCAGTGTGTGCCCGCCGAAAACACTGGCACTATCAGGTGCATTGGCACTATTCAACCGGCACAAAACAGGGACCCTAACTGCTGTAGAGGTTTGTTTCGATAGTACCCCCAACCGACATGTCCAGGATAACAATCACTCTCTCGACATAATGTTTTGCCAGCACCTCCCGTTTTCGGCGTTGACATCCAGCCTCCTGGTTGCGGAGCAATCGAGCAATTAAACAACCATTCGCACGGGTGCGCGTTCGCCCGTGCCTTTGCGGCACATGCATCTCTTCGCCATGCCCTTCTCTCTTCCGTTTCAGCCGTGGGGTCTCCCGATCAACACATCGCTTCGCCCTGCCTGTGTTCCTTCTCAGCAATTTCGTCGTCTCCCGATCAATTTCTGTCACCATTTTTCTCAACACATCACCCCGGCCCCCGCTATATATTTCGCCCCGTGGTGCCACCCCTCTGCAGGGAGGCCACGACAGCGGCACGAGGGAGCGGCAAGAAGCGAGGGCGGGCTCCCAGCCAGGAGGACGTTGTCAAGGGCAGCAGCAGCGGCGGCGGCGACAAAAGGGGTTTCCAGGGAGGCCTTATCGCCTGCACGCAGCCGCGAAGGGTGGCGGCGGTTACAGTGGCCAAGCGCGTGGCCGCGGAGGTTGGGTGCGACCTGGGGAACACGGTTGGGTACACCGTCCGTTTCGACGACCGTACTTCGAAGAGGTAGGTGGGTTCTGATTGGCTGACTTGTGGTTCGATCGAGTTGCGTCGGTGTGTGTGTGAAATCATGGCCGTGATAGTTGGACCCGATTGCGGTCGCGCTCTCGAGAAGTAAGTTTGATGTAGCGGCGGTGCGGTAGGGGGTGGTGTTGGTCGGCTCGCGCCTGATGCGGGCGAACTAAGATTGTCGTGGTAGGGTGGGCGGTCGGGAGGGGATGGTGATGGTTTTACCAACGGCGGGATGTGATTGTGACACATCTGTCGAAGGGGTGGCATTGGCTAGGCTGACAGAAATAAGCGCGTACTAGCAATTCCTTTTGGAGAGGACCTAAAAATACTAATATTTCGCCCAACATTTATTACAATATTTGTATTCCAAATTGAAACAAATTGTTGGTAGTTGTTTCCTGGGAGCAATTGCTTCTACTTTTGGTCGAAGAGCAACACATCTACTTCATGTATTCCAGAGTTTGTTTTGTAGGGGACTAAGTAGGAATGAAAGGGTTATCACGTCCTCTCGGGATGCGATGTTTGTTTTTTGTTCATCACTTTCGATATATCAGCACTCACGCAGAACATTTTTGCCGAGTAGGAACTCCAATCCGTTGTCCCACGAAACGGGTACGATAGGGAGGGAAAATAGTGCCGTGGTTTTTGCGCGTGGCTCCTGTTTCGGTGTGCATCGCTGGCGAAAGACGCATCGTCATGAACTTGGTCGCGCCCCCGCTCTCTTCCCCTCCCCCCCGACCTATACACGCCTCATTCGGTTGTCGAACACTGCGTCTCATTTGCGCGTTGTATGGCCTCCCGCCTGTTCGGTTTGTCAAGCAGCACCCGCATCAAGTACATGACGGACGGGGTGCTCCTGCGGGAGGCGATGAGCGACCCTCTTCTCTCGGCCTACTCGGCTATCGTGCTAGATGAGGTGATGAGAGAGGCCCAGAGTCTGACTAGCTATTATAGTTCTTCCCTTCGTCGTTCGCACGAAATCACACAACCCGTGGGCCGAAATTCAAAGCTCGACATGCCAATAAAAAAAAAATGTTCTCGAGAGCTCTCGACGTGACGGTTCCAAGAGTGGCAATGGCCGCCCTGTTATCCCATACTGCTGCACCAGCCGATTTCTGCGAAGTTTTTCATTCCAACATGATGCTGTTCTCTTTTTGCTTTTTGCTTTTCGCTCTTCGCTTTCCACGCTCGCCCCACGCCCCACGCAGAAATACCCGCGATAAGAAGAAGCGCCGCCTTTGCCAGAAATTCAGAATATTAAGGAAGTAGAACAGGGAGGGGGTAGGCAGACCATATTCCTAACCTTAACCCTAACGCAGCTTCCCCGATTGCATGCTTTCTCCAACATGTTCACTGAATAGAAAAACCCCTCGAAGGCTACTGAAGAAAAAGCATCACGCAGCTGGAGCTCTATTCAGCGGACATGCCGGCTTTTATTGATCATCTCCTGTCCCACAACTGCTGTTCGTCGGTTACCGCTAACCGAAAACCGCGCCCTTCCAACGTCCCAGGCGCATACCGACACACACGCCAGCTCAGCGTGATGACCTCCTGTACGGGGGTTGCCAAAGTCAACTGCTGTTGGTTACCGCTAACCGAAAACGGCACCCTTCTAACTGTTGGAGTAAACCTTGGCTCACTACGTGTTTGGTATAGAACCTGAGGATCGAACCTGAAATTATCAATGCTAACGCCCCAGGCACACGAGCGCAGCCTAGACACGGACATCCTGTTCGGACTGGTCCGTCGCCTCCAGCCGAAGAGACCGGACCTGAAGGTGGTCGTCATGTCGGCCACCTTGGACGTCGATCTTTTCCGACGATTTTTTAGGGTGGGTGGCCGTAGCAGCAGCAGTACAGAACAGGTCCGGAGACAAAGGAACGTCGAAGTCGGGTCGAGGCTCAGCTTGTTATTTTCATCTCCCACGGGTTGTTCTACGTAGGGTTTAGTTTAGCATCCACCGCTGAGCTGTGTTGCTTGTCCTTGTTTTCTTTATTTTCGTGAAATTTGGAGCCTGTGTTTCTTCACGAATTACTATTTGCGGTAATGTGTCGGGGCGTGTACTATGTTATCACGCTCGTGGGCTCTTGTTGAGAGCGTCTTGCATAAAGGAGTGACTCAAGTTCCTTGATTATTTTGAGAGTGAGACATGGGCAGGCAAGCAGAGCCTAGCCCGTCCAGTCCATCACACCCATCATGTATATGTATCTGGGTACCCCCCCCGGAGATCTCGGAGGTTCGTATCCTGCCGAGTACACACACCAACAAATACTTCTATTTCTTTAACTGTGGGGCTGTCCTGTATCAGCAGCGACAGCAGCAGCGGCAGTGCGAACGATCATGTTGCGGATGCTAATGCTGCAAGTTCGGCAGCGGTAGGGTCAACATATTGCTGCTCGGTGTTGGGTAACTCGTCCAACTCCTGCGTCCCCCCTGACCGTAGAGCCCTTTGACCAGATGATTTTTTATCCTCATCCGATGCCCGATGTCGGACTGGCGTGTTTTCATTGCTGAACCGGTTAGCCTTAGCCTTGTCGAGAAGACAGTGGTATTCTCTCCCCCTCGCGCACGCACGCCCGGCGTTCACCGTTTTCGGTCGAAGTGCAGTTGTTTGAATTCCGGACAACGCACCTCTCCTGTAATAGTGCTACCGATGACTTGAAGCTGTTGCATTTTTTTCTGTTGTCCGGATGTTTGGGACTCAGAACCTCGCACCTCTCGTATCACAGCAGTGTTACCTATGCATATGACTTGAACAACATTTAATTATTTTTCTATTGAGCGGATGTTTCAAATTCGAGCCTCGCTCCTCTCCTGTATTTGTTAACCGATTAGATGATTTGTTCTTTTTTTTCTCGCGGCAAAAACCCTGTGCGTCGCAGGACTCTGTGAGCCTCCACGTGCCGGGTAGAATGCACCCGGTTGACATCATGTACGCCACGGAGGATCAGGTAACCTCACCTAACCCCACCGCACATCTCTGTTGTTAACCCTAACCCTTAAGCCCCACCCCTATCCCATGGAGAATCGGGTAACCTAACCCTGCTGCAAGTGGATGCGTGCTTTCGTTTTGGGGATAGATGGGCGAGAGAACAGCTTGCGGTGCGTTGCTGTTTCGTTAGGACGGTGCTGTTTGCCCTTGCTTCTGCCCAGAGTATTTGTTTGGTGGCCGCGTACGGTTCGTACCGACGCAACGCTTTCTTCGATAGGCGGCGACGTTTCAAGGAGTCTATCGGCAAGCGTGAAGTGTTCGGCGTGGTGCAAAAACATGAAACGAGATTCTGATTCGAGTTTTCACAGGAGGGCCTATCCCCTCGGAAACATCGCTAAGCGATCCCTAGACCGCAATGAACACCAGAACCAGTTTCTACGCTCCCCTCAAACCCGGCACATCGCCATGTCCAGGGGGGTGTTGTCAACGGTCAAACGACTACGGCATGCGTTTGCATGGTGATGTGACAGCCTGGTCCAGTGAGAACCCGGCGTGCTCCGTCCCTGCTTTGTAGGGATGCGAGGTCAATGGTCTAACGACTACGG
>CACKRE030003433.1:164783-174786 GCA_902602495.3 Ectocarpus sp. CCAP 1310/34
CCACATAGTGTTAAAATGGTCAGGCACCCTCGAGGCAGTTACCCAGTGCTTATAAATGTCTCTGGAAGTGAAAGCACCAGAAAATAAATTAAGTCATACGCAGCTGTCATCCGTACGCAAGGAAGTAAGCACAAGATGCCGAAAACCCTTAGCAGGATGCAGCGCACCCTTCATGCGACTCGCCGAATATCTCACGGCGCTTCGCGCTTGGTGATGTGAGAGCCTGGTCCGGTGAGAACCCGGCGTGCTCCGTCCCGGCTTTGTAGGGATGCGAGGTCAATGGTCTAACGACTACGGCATGCGTCGACAACAGTACCCCTCCCAAATACGGCGATATCCTGTACTGTTCATGTGCGAGAAGACGATGGAATGCCGCTGCGGTGTCATAGGCATCTAATGTGGCGGTGACCGCTTGTAATTTTGATTTTGTTGCTGTCTTCAGAGTAAAAACTGTTCCGGTCTATGCTCAGCAGCACCTTCTAACATGCGTACCGGTCCTATTGACGCGGACGCCTTCCGTAAAGATGTAATGCTACCTCTTGTGGCACGTACACACACCATGACGCGGTGTTAGAACTCGCCTAGTTACCCGGCATCAGGAGCGCACTTGAAAGGTCACCAGATTCCGAAAAAGGCCAACCATGAAAGCTGCTGGCGTTGGAAGAGTCGTGGTCTCCTCTAAAAGCAGTATATTTTCTAAACAAAAACAGAAAGCTCACCTCGTGGATGCTCGGGAGGCGAGCGTACGTCGAGAACCCGCAGTAGCGGGGGTACACGTGGGGGTCCGGCTGTCCAACCTTGCCGGTCTCTGACACCACCCCTGCTCGTCGTGTGTCGCACGGCCGTCGGGCAGGCGGATATACGGCGAGGGCAACCGTAACCGTCTGTGAAGCGTGTCATGCACTCCAATCAGCAAATACATACATATGTTGACAGAGGAACGCCAAAACACGAACCCACGCTGCATGCAGTAGATAAAACATTAACGTTCCGAAATGGTCCCGGGACTTTTCGGAGCCGTTGCCAAGGTCAAACTCAAATATATACAGTTAGCCAAGCATAACTTCACGGCTCTGGTTTGGCGAACATCCGTTGGGGCTCCTCAGCCTTCCGGCCAAACTTGGCTTTCCTTTTCCCGCGCGATGGCACGGAGAGAGGTATCCTGGTGTAACTGCACAGGCACGGAGGCGGTTCTCCGTCGCGATGCTGCAGTTGTTCTGTGACATGTGGTAAAACATACCTATCGACTACTTGCCGGTGTGGTCGAATTGAAGGTCGGAGAGTGTGAGCGGGTCAATGAGATTCTTCCTCAGAGAGAAAAGAAAGGTGGAGCTATGATACATGGCGGTAGAGGTATGCATAGGTGCGATGAGAATTGTTTTTATTCTTCTGCGGCACCTAAAGGGTCCGACCTGCAACAACAGCAGTAGTTGAACCTCCTCTCTTTTGTACGAGAAAATGGCGCGTTGGATGAAACAACAAGCCTGCTGACACCAACCATGTTCTAGATGCCACTTGAAGTTTGTCGGGACGCCCTGTCCTGCAGCCGTGCTTCGAACCCCGGAGGCGCAAACTAAAGGACCCTAGCCCGGAAGACGATCCAAAACACGTGGTCGACATTTCGGTTTAATTCTCGCCTTGCACTAAGCGGTACCGGCGACGCCATGTTCTCAGGATCCGGCCCCTTGAAGCAGACACGACAACTACACTACAGAGTCCACGCCAACCCCGTCGCCAGCTACACCCACACTCACGTGTTGTTTCGCCGCCAACCGCACCGTCAAATGCCGGAGCTCCTGCTGAGGCCGTTCCCTTGACTCCCTCGGCCTCACTCGTACCCTTGGCCGCCTTGCCATTCCCCATGCCGTTGCAGCAAGCGCCAACAGGCGCGGCATCCGCGGAAGTATTCATCACCAGCTGAGTAGAAGAGGAGGACATGACTGAACCGTAGCCGACACGAACTCGCTCGTCGTTAGCGCTGGGAGGGGAAGGGAGGCGGAGAAGGGAAGGCGAAGAGGAGGGGGAGAGGGAGAGGTGTGGCTACTGTGTGAGGGGGGCCGCCTCCGGTTTGTCACACGGGATCTTGCCAACTTAAATCTTGAACAGGCTAGATTGGAGATTCGAGCTTGGGACTGAATCTTGCCGAACCAGCATCGATAAGGCCGCTTTCGCCTCCCAAAAACACATGAAGGTACTAGGAATATACAAACACTGCTGTTGTGGACATGGGTGACACCAGCCCCCCACCTTGACGTGGCCTCATCACCCGTTTATGACTCGCGATCCGGAGGTGCACGATCCGGAAGCGCGCCATACTGCTCCGGTGCAATGCGCCTGGCTTGCTGCACACCGTTGCTTTTTGTACCCCCCGGCAAACACAAAAATTGGAAAGGACGGGGGGGGGAGGGGGGCGGAGGGGGGGGTACATATGTCGGAATCCCGCCGTCCGCGGGCACCTTCGCAGTTTGGTTTTTCGCTTGGTTGGGTCAAAATTCTGCACCGAACCAGCTATCCTGGTTAGCCCTGGAGACGAGATACAGACGTACTTAGCTCGGACACCCCCGCAACGCCAAGCCATGCAGAACCAGACGATGGCCAAGCGAAAAGCTTCTGCGATTATCTCCACAACAGTAGCCGTGTGCTGCTACCTGCAGCTCCTCTGCAAAATCCCAACGGCGATGGCGGGGGCAACCTCGCAGACGGGGGCAAGAAGAACACTGTACTACCAGGACACGGGGTGCAGATTGGAGACCTTCCGAGAGTTTGCCTACGAGGTCATGTCGATAGACTCGGACGGCTCCGAAAGTCAAGGTAACGGGAAACTTCATCAGCGTTGCCTGCCAGCAAACTTTGCCCCCAATTTTTTTGGCCGTTGATGTTTTTTTTATCGACAGGAAAAGTAAGCTTGCGAGCCAAAAGCGCTTCTTTCACAGCAATACTAGTAATACCTATTTTGTCTATCTAGTCGGGTGCGAAAGACGCAACGGGTCAGGTGCTCCTGGTTCTTGTCTGCACCTGAGGTGCTGCCCATAGGGTGCTGCGCGGTCATCAGTTCATTCCTACACGAGCTTTGCTATGACGAGCGTATTTTTGAATGGGTCCTGTGACGACAGAGCCCGCTGCTGCTTGCAGAGAACAGCAGCAAGCAGCGGCGCACGGGCAGAGCGAACGAGGCAGCAGGTGCTGACACTGCCCGCGCTGATTGATGGAGGCCCACGTTCACCGATGACCGCATTCCATACGATGCGGGCTCGAATGACAACTTGAGTGCTTCTCTGCCTCCTTTGCGCCCTCGTTGGTTGGAGCTTTGCGCCCGGCGCAAAGCAGTCAGCTGCGGCTGTCCGACACAGCTTGCGTTCATTCTCGAAGATGCTCCGCCCGTCCGCCCAGTTCCACCACAGCCCAATTTATTCAACTTATGCTGTATGCATGGAGGTCCCTGTTTTTACCACTGAGAAGCATCACTGCAGTATGTTGCTCGAAGATCAGTAGGCGCATAAGATAGGTCATGTGTTACGATGAAATCATTGCTAGGTATCCTAAACTCTACCGAGAGAGAGACGAATATTTTTGTCTGCGATCCTCGGCCCAAAACAGCACAGCGTAGCCATGGCAAAAGAGCCTTCATGCTCTGCTTCTTCTGTAGCGTTATAGTGCATTCTCGGGCTGGGTCGTTGTGTGCATGGATTCTGATTTGCGTCTGGACCTCGTTGCACGACGTCGGCACAAATCCATTTCTTTGCCCGTACAGCAGTACAAAGCTGTATAGTGCCAATGATTGTTGGCTGGTCTTACATGAGGCACCCGGCAGCATTCAAGTGAAGACAACTTAGACATTCCACCAATGCACACGATTTCACCTCACTGGCCTCATACAGGGCGATCAGCCTTATTTAATGTGTCTCGATGCACTAGTTCGTGTGTACACAGAGGGATTAGAGTGTAGCACTCTTGTCGCATGATTGAGAATCGAAGCCAAAGAGTACCGCAGGAGGGTGGGTTGGGTAGGGGACCTCAGGGAGAGGAACCCTCCCGGGTGACCACGGGTTGGAGTAAACGGCACAAGTGGTGCGAGCGCTGAATTTGAACAAAAAACAAAAATGCATGTGCAGGGCCAATTCTCCGCTGTATCGTGCTA
Source organism: Ectocarpus sp. CCAP 1310/34 (assembly GCA_902602495.3). NCBI lineage: Eukaryota > Phaeophyceae > Ectocarpales > Ectocarpaceae > Ectocarpus > Ectocarpus sp. CCAP 1310/34. Next base: position 168,922 of record CACKRE030003433.1, read on the forward strand.
TTGCCTTGGCTGTCTTTGACAGAGTCGGCCGTGTCCATGCTGGACGAAGGATAGCGGCTGGCTGCGGAATGCACGTGGAACATTAAATATTGCCTTGTTTCCGAACGATTCAGACCATGGCGTCTGGAAGGCCCAAGTTAACTACCTAGTTCCGATGGAAGATAGTTCGCGATAACATCAGATGTCGTGGCCAACACTCCACTCTCACCGATCCCCTACCTCTCCTATCCTTCAAACGCCCGGTTTCCCTGTGAAAACGTTACAAAAAAAACGAACCTGAACGTACTTCTTGTTCAGTGGGCTTTGGGGAGTGCTACGCTAGGGGGAGCACGGGGGCCATCACCACATGCGACCCAACCGATGGGACGAGCACCGTCGAGACGTACCTCGACACCGCGTGCCAAATCCACCTCTACAGCTCCAAGGACAGCCCCGAGTGCGTTGACCTCAGGGTGGATGGAGAGACGTGCCCGCCTGGGGGACCGGGGTCTATGGCTTCGGATTGCATCTCCGAGGGTGAGAGTGGGGAGGGGGGGGGAGCATGCCTTGGCGGTTAGACCATTGACCACGCGTTCTCAAGAGGACGAAGATTTGTTCTCATGCCGAGAGGAGTGTATTCATGAACACCATGTAACCGCATGCCGTAGTCATTGGGCCGATGACTTCGCATCCCTACATCGCCTGGACAAAGCGATATGCTGGGTTTTTCGCCGGCCCATGCCAAGAATCATTCCAGAGTGCCCTCCCTTGTTAGAATTTGTATCTATGTATCGCTCACAAGTTGTGCTCCAAGGTGATGGGAACGGGAAGGAGATGCTGAACATGAAAACAAGAGCAGTCGTCGTACACATTATATCATCAGCAACGCTACACGAGATTTTATTGTGCGCGGCTTGCTTCCTGCCCCCCCCCTATACACCTTGCGCTGAATACCTCCCTCTCTGCCCCCCCCCCTCACGTATTTGCGCGGTTCAACACTTTTGACGAACAGACCCGATCGACACGATCACCCCTGGCACCTTCAACCTGATTGGCTCGCCGTACAGCGACCCGTTCTGTGAGGAGCGCACGGGGGGAGATCACATCGTCTCGGGCAACGCGTTCGGTATCGGTAACGGGGAGTGCTCCCTGTCGCCGCTTGTGAGAGGGCCGCGGTATGCCCTGACGGAGTGCGATACGGAAACCAACCTGGTGTTAGCCCAGGTGTGCTACGTACACTAGAGAGGAAACAATACACTAGTGGTACCGAGATAATGCCGGTGCGACCCAGTCCATTTCATCGGCATTATAGCGGGACCACTACCGTAAATATTGATACCATGGTATTAAACTTGTCGGGTTTGGTGGTGTGTATTGGTCGTATTGTAGTTGTCGTCATCCCAGTATGTCAAGAAGCATGTGACAAGAGCAAGAATATTGAAGTAGACAACACAAACTGCTGTTCATCGAAAAAACGATCAAATTGCCATGTCGTTTTGTTTTTATGAGGGTAGGGAAAAATGTTGACTACACGTCAAAGGGTATGTCAAGAAAAATATGAAACTAGTCATCGAGAACAGTCGGTGTCGGTCGTGTCCTGTCTTGGTCGTATTTAGTCGGCGATTGATGTCTGGCGTGCGTTCTTGTTTTTTGTTTGTTTGGCCTGGAAATTTTTGACCGCTTGATTTTTCAGAGCTAGTCTCGAGCGTGCCGGCCCCCTGGCGCTAGCAGATATTTTTGCGGCACAATCAAACGTGGAAGGGTTGACGGCAAGGAGTGTGCCGCCCATCATTGGTAGGCCTGTACTCCGTCGGCGATTACCTGATGTTTCCGATGTCGAATTTGTTAGTATGCTGAAAATAGAGGGGAGGAAAGCGTAGTGTATCTAAATCGGAAATATCGCCAACGGAGTGCAGGCCTAATCGTTGGTTAATTGTTGCGTAGCCCTTTGCGTACATGTTTGGAAAATATACGTGCAACCAAAAACAGACGCCCTTCGAGTAAATACCACAGCAAGTCGATGGGGATGGGTTAGAGTCTTCGGTGCTGCAATGCTAGGTGTAGGAACTCGGTGTGTAGATGGTAGCTATCTTAAACAGCATGCGGAAAGCAATACCAATGACGCCACTGTCAACAACACCGACAAACACCTAAATACGCAACATGTGGGTACAACAAGCAGTAACAAACCACACGGACACGATAATCCACTTTAAAATTAACGTTAACGTTAACATTCACAGGTGTTCAGCCCTGAAGATAGCACGTGCAGCGGGGACACTCGGTTGGAGATGATAATGTTTGCGAGGGCTGTCGACAATGACACCAACGGGGGCATGTGTGCTCTGGGGCATTTCGAGGATGGGCACGAGGAATACTACCGGTGAGTGCGAAAGAGTGAGGGCGAGAACTAGGAGGTGTCAACGTACAGTACAGTAGGGGAGAGACAGAGAGGAAGGCTTTGCACGCCAGAGAGATAGAGGCTCCACTCGAGAGACAGGGAGAGAGAGAGAGAGAGAGAGAGAGAGAGAGAGAGGGAGAGAGAGAGAGGCTACCTACGTGAGGGAAACGCTGTCACATCGAGAGAGCCGTTGGGGTCACGGGGGGTGCAATCATTGCCATGCATCCCGTAGTCGTAGACCATCGACCTCGCATCTCTACTATGCCGGGACGAAAAGCGCAGTCCGCAAGAGGGAGGGCGTGTACTCATAGTCATGCATGCCGTTGTCTTTAGACCATTGACCTCGTATCCCTACAATGTCGGAACGGAACACGCCATCCATCCCTCAGAAGGGGGGAGGGGGGAGGGTGGGGGCGAAACTTCGCCGCGTGCACTGTTGCTGCTCTCTTTTATTATGATTGCATTGGTGGAAGTGGAGTTGGTTCCCTTCCGATGTGTGGACGACGGAATGTTGTGTTCTTATCTTTCTCAAGTCGTTTCAAGAAGGTATACTTATTGTGCGTTATTTAGGAGAGACTGGCTTTGCCGTTTGTTCATGTTGTGTAGCAACCGACTTATCCGTCCCTCTCCCTTGCGGCGTGCCTTGATCTCTTCTTCCCGATCTGGGGCCCCGAACGATCGCTTGTCATGATGACGTCATGACGGGGGTGGGGGTGATCGTTCAGGGTGAAGGCGTGCACAACAGAGGAGGAGACGGAAAAGAATCCGGACATTGGGCCCACGCCGGCCCCTACTCCTTCTATCGACTCAGACTCGTGAGTGTTTGTAGGCAGCAGCACTGTGCACCGTGTAAAATACACGTTTACACACCCTATGGACCGATTGTTACAGCTCGATTTCTCCACGAAGGGGATGCATAACCGAAATGGTACGTATTCGGAGAGCTCTCAACCAGACGGACTCAACGCCGTTTTCGGCGCTGTGACTCTTTCTGCGTTTGATGAATCGATGCAGAGAAGAGGAGAGAAAATGGAACGTGGTTCGCGTTCTAGGCAGTAGATAATTGTTCCCTCGTGCAGAAGTCTGGCCCCTCTATTGAACACCGCCCTACCCGACAAACCGAATTGAGGCGAACACATGGGTCATTTGTACGGTATAACCAGCCATTGTTTCACACAGCAAGCAGTGTTGGGGAATCCGGGGCGCACCTCTCCTTCGTACAAAAAGGTTTATTCCAGAGCGATTGCGCCTGCGTGTTACACAATAGATACTGGCCATGTAGGGTCGCCCCTTGCCGGCATGTCACGTCTTCATGTGCTGTTGACCAACACTCTTGACACCACCACATTACTGGCAACACAACCTGCTAGGCGTCACCCCGATATGGATAGTAGTTTTTACCGTTCTTTTCGTGATTCATGTTCTGCGCGTTGTTTGTTCCGCTGATTTTTTTCGTTTAGAGTTCATTGTTTTGATGTCTTCCGCCAACAGACAGCGTCACATATGGAACCTCCGGCTTTGTCTCGCGGAAACGACGTGTCGGGGTGAATCGTTTCCGCCGTTTCTTTTCGTGTTTCAATGTTTTGCTCTGTGCTTTGTTTGTCTCGCGGAAAATATGTTCAGTGAACAGTGTTTTTATCTTTTGCCAGGAGACGACATGGTGTATGGAGCCGATTGCTACTATTTTGTTCTGTGGAAAGTTTGTTAAGAATGAACTGTTTCCATGTCTTCCGCCAAGACACGACGTCGTATGTGGAACCTACGGCTCTGCTTGTCTGGCGCAAACTTGTTTTCATGTCCCGCTCTTCGTGTTGCAGCGATGACTCCCACAATGCGGCTGCTCCGGTGGACTACCGAGGAGATGGCGACGATGAAGACCTGAGGGACGACAGCAATGACAGCAGCAGCGACGATTGCGACGACGACAGCAGCAGCAGCGGCGGCGGCGGCGGCGGCGGCGGCGCTGGTGGCGGCACCTCCAGCAGCGGGCACGGTAACGGCGACGGCCGGGACACCACCTCCAGCAGCGGCGAGAACGGCGACGCTAACCAGCGCGACGATGACGACATCACCGGCAGCAGCAGCGATGACACCGACAAACACAGCGACAGCAACGATGCCACTCCGGCCGGCGGCGACAGCGACAACGACAGCGACAGCAGCGACGACGGCATGTCCGACGACACCGCGTACGCCATCGCGTTCGGGGTGTCGGTGGCGATCGTGACGACGTGCCTTTCGGGGCTGCTTGCCCTCGCAGGGTCCGGTGGTAGCGAGACGAGCAAAGTCGGCCCTAAGGTGGATGGTTGAGTGAGGTGACAGCGCTAATACTTCTACAGATAGCATCCGCGCTGCTTTAGAAGCCGTAGTTTTGGTGGAGGCTCTTGTGGGCTACAAATTACCGCTATTACAGTGTAGGGGTACTTTACCACAGGGTCAACAAACGGTGCTGGCGTTCGATACAATGTTGTTGGGCATGAAGCGCTTAGCTGCGAAGTTCCTTGATGCGGCTGCGATGTATCTGTGGATGAACGCAGGAGGCTGGGTTGGTTGGTTGTAGCTCCTAGAACATGCGGGTGTAGCTCCTCCTTCCGCCCATGATATCGTTACGTACGTACGTAACTTATTCGACTCTTCTTGTGTACCTGGTAAAAAATGTTTCCTTGCTCTGAAGGCTGCTTGCTGATTGGTTGCATGTTTTCCAAAACTCGCTACCCACTGTGGTGGTTTGGTATGTATGCCCTAGTCTTGTTCCCGTTTGGAATGATGCTCTCGTCCGTGGAGACGGCCATCACGGTCGTATTTACCGCGCAGAGTGCCGCCCAATATCATCAAACCGCTGTGTGCGCGCGAAGCGCTATCATCAGCAGAGCGCTCTGTGCGTGTGCGAAGGGTTGCCGTGGTACCGGAAGCATTGACGGGCATGGACAGTCGAAGGCATACAGTGCCCAATCACGGCCGTCCTTTCCAAAAGGCGCAGCCAGCTAGTCGCAACGCATCCATCGTGTGTGTTTTTATAGTGTCGTCTGTCTTGTGGGCATTGTCGTCATTTGTTCTGCCATGCGGGGGGGCGGGGCGGGGCGGTGTTCATCGGGGTCCAGCTACTATTTTCATCTACGTTTGGGTATGGGTTGATGTTGTGCTTGTTCACCACCGCCACCACAGCAAAAGTGCCCGTGTTTTTGGTAGTCTACACACGTACGTACACCCATGCTGCATGCATGTGTCTTTCTTTTTCTTTTTCTGTCTATTTGACGAGTGAGTGATTTCATGACAGTTAAGTTGTCGTGTCATCCGCGTAAGTACACGTGTGCTTTTCTCGTTTGGCGACATAGCGCTCATGTGTCAGTTGTAATGACTGCTGTGGTCAGCCTAGCTTGCGGTGGAGGTGCAGTGGTTCGAAATTTCTAGAGAATGTCTATTCTTGCTGGCTTGACTGCTATTGTTTTTCGTGTTGCGGGGGCAGGGGGGGGGGGGGGGGGGGG
>CACKRE030003441.1:8882-19681 GCA_902602495.3 Ectocarpus sp. CCAP 1310/34
GGGGGGGGGGGGGGGATTCTTTCTTGTCTTCATTTCATATCGTCGTTCACCGCATCCACACAAGGAAGCCGGACGCTCATTTTTCAAGCTCCTCCCCGCCAGATGTCGCTAGTCTACAAGTTCAAGACGTCAACGATGCTCAAGATATTCAAGATACGAATTGATGCAAGTTGTGGCTCCTGTCTTCCAAGTTGTACACTGCATAGTCATGGCGTCCACCAAACGTACAAACGGCGGTGACGCGAGGGTCCAAACGCCAACTGATCAAGAGTGGATACGAACAAGAGTTGAGCGTGAAATTGATATGCTGCACTTGATCATACCCTATGCGGGTCGCTAAAAATATGGCTGCGCATAAGACTAACCAGACAAGGGGTCCGCAGGGACAACACGCCGCCGACCCCTCACAACGATGGGAAGAGGCCCGTTACTCCAAATGATATCACCGCAGCGATTTTTCCCAGGAAGCTTAGACTGACGCCGTTTCACTCGTCAACCAGTCGGCACGGTTGACACTAACTAATGGAACATTGGCACACACCAACATGTCCACGGATGCACGGAATCGCACCGCTTTCGCCCGCGGTCTTGCCCATGGGAGACGCTGGGTTTACCGGGTCGTACGCTAGATACCACACGGTATTCCCATTTACCGCGTAGATTCCCACGTCTCTCATAATACGTGTACATCACTACATGTACTACAGCAGTACGGTCAATACGGCTGCGAGCTGTTGACCGTGCCTTGAAGCGACTCTTACTCCCATCGCGTATCAACGCACGTGCAAGTGACGTGTTCCGCTGGCTCTGCTCAAGGAGGCCGACATAAGGGCAACAAAACGGGGGGTAGACCAGAATACGCAACATCATCATATTTCCGTGATCGTCAACACGCTGTTATAGTGCTACAGCTGTCATGTGTGTGTAGTACTGCTGTATGTATTGGTGCTTTCCTGTATGCAAACACGACGGTGCAAACAGGGCAATCCCTGAAGGAGACGTTCGGCCAAAGCCCATGCATGCTGGGGAGATTTGGAAGAGCGAACACAGTCCGTTGGGCTCAATGGGCGATGATGTAGTCTCAACGGGCTGAAAGCTCGTCAACAGCAGACTATTCCGTGCACGGAGCAAGCTGGATGACAAACAATGCGGAAGCTGCAAAGAAAATGCTGCCCTACAACATAGCGCGAACGACGAGAGCATTCACATCCCCCTCTCGTACATAGAAAATGACGGGACAACAAGGACACTCCCTCTTTCGATGTAACGAAAGTGCTGCTCTTCGTCTCCATATCCATCCACAGAAGAGGAGGCAGTACAACACAGGTTGGCACAACAAGCAGAACAACCAACATAAATAGTACATGTCGTAATTTTCGTGTACACAACCGCCGGTATATCTCATCTTTTCATCCATCTACAACAACTCACCGTGCCGATCAGGAGTGAGCAGCACCCCGCCGCCGTGAACACGGTGCAGGAGCGCACGAGCAGGGCCGGAAGCTGCTCAAGGACAACGACGCTGTCCTCCTCCTCCTCCTCTTCATGATGATGATGCCGCGAAAACGCGCCGCCGCCGTTGCCGCCCCCCCCGCCTTCGCCCTCGATGCCCTTGGTGATCGATTCATCCGCATCGGCGCGGGCAAGCAGCGGGACTCGCTCGCCAACCGTCACCTCCTCCTCAAGGACAAATGAAACCCTCCTAGCACTTCTTGGCATCGTGGAGATACGCGGGCACTCGGCCGGCGGGGTGTCAGGTGCAAACGCGGGCGGTTGGGTGGCCCACCAAAAACAAACAAACCCCTCGGTGTCTCGCTGAACTTGCGAACTCCTGAACTTGACTTTGATACGCATGTGCGGACCATGCTACATGCTACAGGCACTTCGGGTGGCAGCGCAGAGTGCAGCAAGGGGGTAGATGGCGTGATGGAAAACGCGACATTGTGCCCCACCCCCGACAAGAGAGTGGCGGCTGCTGTTTCACAGCTGTCGCTTTCGTCACTCTCGCTGCGAGCCGGTCAACGTTTCCAGAACTGACGTCAACGAGAGAGAGAGGGGGGTCGCCAGGTGAGGAGTGACGGGGGTGGTGCATGGCAGTGGCGTCGTACGCGATAGCAAGACTCGATTTTTCTGCTGTGCTCCTTTGTCCGCATGATGATAGTGCATTTTGCAGCACCTCCCAGCCTGAAACCCTCGAGGAACAGGCAGTGTCCGACGATTCGGCTCTGTACGTGGATGGACACATCACGTGCGTGGGATTCGGGGGTCGCAGGAGCCTTTCCCATCTCCGTGCGATGAAGCCTTACAAAACGCTTGATCGAAGGAGGGATGGCGCCAATTGCGAGCGAATGTTTCAGCAGGCGCGATGCAACACGACACGGTCACAACTTTCGGTGGTGGCCTTCTCCGACATCCTCGTTCGACTGCTGTACATACGGCGGTTGCGGAAGCCAGACTTTTCGTAAAATATGCACGAGAGCTGCCGTATGTTGTGCAAGCCTGCATGAATGACCCCGTCGATGTGTAGCGTGGCATGCTGCTAATCTGCTGTTCGTTGCGTGGAATAAGAGGGTACCGCTTTTCGCACGAATGACGACATGATCGATCATCTGTAGTCCCGGCGGACCTATATACAATGTTACAACCCAGCGTGTGTACGGCATCAGACCATTGCGACGACACGGCAACGCATACAGCGTTGGCCGATCGAAGGATCTCTGGCTGCAAACCCGGCCAAGCGAGGTTTGGCTTCCCCACCCTGGCTCTGTGTCCTGCCGCACCGTAGTACATACATACATACCCCGTGGTTGCCGTCTTTCCTCGTGTTCATTGATTCTAAAGTTACGATCGGTCTAGTGGTGTGCGGATCGCAAACAACACGAGCGGGTCCAGGAGTCTCACACCACGACGCCGCGCAAACCTCCAACAGGGACCGATTTTTCGCTGCTGCTGCTGTTGTGGGGGAGACTTACAGGAAAGAGTCATGCTTCGGAGAGGGCTGATGAAGTTCGTGGACAGGGAGCCCGTGGCGGCGGTTTCGCTGGGACTAGGCTTGTTCGGATTCTCGCTGCCCTTCATCGTGCCCCCCATCAGACAGAGCCTTGGGCTCTGCACCAAGCAGGTGCGTGTACGATAGCACCACCACCCCCTGTGTGTTCCTCCCAGATCCGCGGCCGGTTGGCTTGTCAAACGAGCTCGAGTTGGTGCCAAAGGCTGCCTTGCTCTCCTCGATTGATAGCGTGAACCGGTTTTTTTCTGTGCTGGTGTCGACCAAGCTGTGCTGCTATAGCGGACTGGCCAATGAAGAGACGCCAGTCTCACGAACGGCAACATCGCCCTCAAGCGCGCGGGATGTGTGTCCGTGTGCGTTTGTTTCGTTGCAGCGAGTTAGGAACGATGAGCCCTGCACGCGCATGTCTTCATAAATGTCCTTCGAGCGCTCTGGTGTTTCGGTGGTGTGCGGGGTTCTTAGACCCTTCGATAGAGAGACGAGATTCTTTTGCTCTGCCTTTATTTGTGGATTCCAAGTTTTCGCGTGTTATTTCACCAGGTCACCTACTGTGTCATCTCGGTTGCTCGTGAAAGTTGTGCGCCCGAGCTTGTACAATCTGATGCCCGAAACAAAGTACAAATCTAGGTGGGATTATGGACCGCATGTTGTGTCATGGTCCGGTTGCACCAGACTCGTGATAGATCTGTCTCCCGCTTCGCGCGACGGCAGTGATAAGCCGGCACGCGTTTGAACCTTGACCGCAACGCCACATGCGACTGTTGTCCCCATAGCCTCCTGTGTAGTTGGAACCGCCCAGAAGAGTGCAGAAATGCCTTAGAACGAGGTGACCCGTTATCGAAGCAGACACCCGTGCTCACGTCCAATCGTTCGCGATACACCAGGTCCTAAGAAGATCAGTTTTGCACATGGGGATGATCATCCACTCTTACATTAACACCTCTGCTGTAGTTGGGATCCAAACTTCCTCCAGTCCTCTATAAAGAATTCCTGAGAATTGTTCTACACGTTGACATGATTGCACACGCTTGGTTAGGGGATCGAGGTGAACAACAGCGCTCAAAATATGATCCTTTTGTTTTTTTCGTCAGAAAGGTAGAAGAAGACTCGTTTCTGTCATGGATTTTTATTTCAACCGATTTTCGGTAGACCACGGGGCATGCCTGCTCAGCTGCTGCGATAAGTAACACCTCTGGAGGCACCGTCGTAGAGTAGATCACATTGTTTTTTCAAAGCCTTCAGTGATACCTGTGCCATTCTCCGCTGCGGCGGAAGCACCGCTCGATTTCGTCGGCTTTTTGGATGCGAACCGAACTACGCTCGTGAAGCTTTTGGTGCTGTGTGCGGGCTTCGAAACGAGCCTTGAAGAAACAGCACTGCTGTCCCTCTGTCATGGCACGCTTTTCTCTCCGTTTCAAAGCCAGACCAGGGTGTACAATCGATCTGGCTTCACGTAGAATCCTCTCGCTAAATTCAAAGCGAGCCCCGATCTTTTGCGAAAAAATGCTGAGGGACGGGACAATATATGGGAGGGATGTTCCGTCATCTGAACAGTTTCTTTCAAGACGATGTAGCCTGTAAAACGCTGGTGGTTGCACGGTCGATGCTTCGCCTCCCCCTTCCCCCAACCCTTCCTCTTCTAGGTCGTTTTGCTGGTACTTGTCGTAAGCAAGTCCGCTTTTCTTTGCTTGGTGCACACTTGAATGGTCTCCCTTGTCAAAGATGTATCGTTGCATCCTGAGCAGCCTGGTTTATGTGCATGACTACAGATAAACTCGTTTACATTTGTCACTCCGGCGTTTGTGTGGATATCTCTTGGAAACGGAGAGTTGTTTTCTTTTTTGCGCCGTTCGAACGTGCATGTCCCCATCATTCACGGTGTTATGTGTGTGTGATGATCCTCCCTTTGAAACTGTTTGCAAGAAAAACACAAGCGCGCTTGTTGCGGGGCGCTCGGTTTCGACGGTCGCCGTCCGAACGAAAACGGTATCCTCATCCAGGCATATGCCTCCCTTCCGGCCGTCGCTCTCTCGTTTGTCGTGCTGTCTGTTTTTTTCTTTTGGCAGAGCTCACCGACATACGAGCTTCCTAAGCCAAGAATGCCGCCGGGAGTAGTTCAATCGGGCTGACTTGTCCGAACCGTTGTCGACTATTAAGCTCGCGTCTACATAGTTTGATGTTGGGTCTTACAGACTGGTACCTCGCAGCAAAGCAGAATGGTGCGGTCGTATGTATAGCGGAGACGGTAAGATATTTGAACGGAGTCGTAAAGTTTGGCCGCTCCGCATCGCGGAATCGCCCGGGGAGCGGAGGAATGCCAGAGTCCTGCGTGCCCAGCCTCTGTCCCGGCTTACGTCTCGGTGCTAGAGGAGCATGTTTTAGTTAGCGGCGGTGGTCCACGGCGTGTGGCAGGGCTGCCGATGGGTGACGACCGTTCTCGGTTAGATGAAATGGTCTCTCCGTCTTTGGATGTGTGATACGAAAAAGGGGCTATCGATGGGCGGGGATCTCAAGTTTGTTTTCGTTTTCAGTAGACGTCACCCTGGGGATGCAGAGCTGGGTCCTCTTACGATGGGGAGCATGCTTCACAAACATGGTTCACGCGGTGCTGGCGGCAAGACGTGCGCTTGCAGTGCCGTATTTGCGGCGCCTGGCCGTGTGCGGAAATGGCGCAACACTGCCGTTCATAGATGGAAATACTGTTCTTATGGCGGGTCCGTTGATCAGACATGGGTAATTGCGTTGGTTGAGGGCGTCCGCTCGCAGGCTCGCAGAATACCTCAGAAATTGCTTCACGTTGGATATGAGGTTCCCGGAACGACACATCACTATTGGCTGTCTTATCGAAACCTGATACCTAGTGTTTGGGTTGTGTTGTTCTGTGTCGAGAGTTGGTTGGGTGGCTAGGATCGCTTTGGAATCTTCGAATCGATTCCTCAACGACAACCACACGGAGGGGTATCCAACCCGTGTGTGCCTGCACAGCACTGACTGGTGTGTGCTCGGGTACGGAAACTCGATTCGATGTGGGCGCTTTTACGGGTGTGATCGTGATGACAGCCGTCGTGTGGCAAGTAGGGCCCGGTGTGTCCGTTCCTATGCGTACGGCGTCGTCCATCAAAGTGGGATAACCTCTAGGCCTGCGTATGCTCCTATGAAGAGGCGACTGAACAAGCACAAACCACAGGGGACTTCGTAGTCCCCGAGAGGCCAAAACAAGTATGGTACAGACGTGTTCATCCTCCCATGATGTAGAGTAAGCGCAAATAATCCAAACCCACCCCCTCTCGTTGCGTGAAAGTCGCGTTCATAGTGTGTAGGATAGTTCACGCGCCACCACTGCAGAACCTCCGTTTCTGCCTGAGGTCCTCGCTCCTTTATTCCTCTATTGCGAAACGGAAAGGGCACGGTTCTTCGCACTCTCCAGCACCATTGCCACCTAACGCTTGTGCTGCGTGGGTCGGATTGTTGTACTTCGAAAAGATAAAATGCATTGTTGAACCTTCAACTGAACTACCAAGTTCCGACGTGCCGCCATTCTCTGCGCGAGCAAGCTCCTATGTGCTGCTGCATTATTCGAACATACAAGCAAATGCATCATATTTTCATCGTTGCTGGCGCCCCTTCGCGGAGTGTTGTTGGGGAGCCGCACGTAATGTAGATTCCCGCCAAAAAAAACGTTTGTGCCTGCCGTACTCGGCTACTTCGCCGCCCGCCGTGAGTATTCTCTACGGGAGGGGACTTTTTTGCGCACATGCTACCCTATCTTTTGCCATGGACCTCCGACGTACTCATTAAACCTAACCCTGATGTACCAAGGAGTTCGGAGGTCGGAGTTCTGGCGCGAAGCAGCGAAGGTTACGCCGCCGGGAACCAGAATGCTCATTTTCGGGGATGGAACGTGTCCCCCCCTCCGACCCCCGACCAGCACCGCCGAGCGAAAGGCGTCAGGGCGAGCGACCCGCAGAGAGCAGGAAGAGGAGAAGCAGGAGAGCGCGAGAGAGTAAGAGCAGGCGCGACCGCGCGCTCTAGAGAGATGCAGTGGCTCACTGCAATGGTCAGCAGCGGCGCCAAAATGGAGAAAAAGCCCGCGCCTCCTGCCCTTCTTCAACCCTCGGAGATTGCCGCAGGAAGTCCCCCTGTTGGCGACAACACCAGTGCGGCAGCGGTAGAGAAGCAGTCGAGTCCAGAAAAACGGTGCGAAGATGCCCGGGACGAGGGGAGAGGTATGAGTGAGGAAGGTTCGGAGAATTTGTCAAAACCGTCGCAGCAACCGGCGGCGACGGCAGCGCCAGCAGCGCCGGAGGTAGACGGCGACGAGCGGCAGCAGCGAGAGGACGAGCAACAACACCAGCAGCACCAAGACCAGCAACCGCCGACGGCGGCGCCCTGGCTTGATGCTCTACTTTCCAAGGCTTCCCGTGGCCCCACCTTCGAGCAGCAACAGCTGGGCCAGCAGCAACAGCAACAGCGACAGAGGCATCAGGTAGATCTGCCGAGTGCGGCCTCCGATCAGCAGAAACCGCCGCCGCCCCCACGACAGCCCCAGGTGCTGCTGTCCCCTTCTTCGCTACTAAAATCGCCACCGCAAGGACGCCAACCGTCTCCAGTGGCAGTCGCAGAGACCCAAGAATCCGTAACCAATCTCAAAGGAACGCATCAGGAGAACGACCCCCGCGGCGGTGGCCGGAGAGGGAGCGGGGTCGGCGGCGGCGGCGGCGGACACGATGCGCAAGGAGACAAGGGCGGTGGAGGCGGGTCTCTGGGAGACGCCGCTGGGGACGAGGGCGGGGATCGGGCCCAGGGAAAGGGGAAGCGGAAAGGTTGTGGCGGCGGCAACACGGGTAAAGTAGGCGGCGGCAGCAGCAGAAGCGGGCGTAGCGCGGCCGCGGCGGCGGCGGCGGGGCGAGGCAGGGGAGCAGCTGGGACCGTGGGCGAGGCGGGGACGGGGCGTGCCAGAGAGGAGGAGGCCGAGGTCGAGCTGCTAGGTATTTTGTTCGGGGAGGGGGGTGGCCAGAAGGAAGAGCGGCCGGAGGAGCAAAAGGAGGAGGAGGAGGAGGAGGCCGGCCGTCGCAAGATTTACAAGGGTTCCGAGCACGGGAAGGTGGGTAAAATCCATTGCAAGTATCATGTTCCACTCCCAAATATAGCACCGACAAGTGCAACAGGGTGGAAAAGGACGGCTGTGCCTGCTAGATGAGAAAGCGGTGATTTCACCTGCTTTCTCTGATACAGCCTGTTCGCTCCTTTCAACTACTATGCATACGGTATCTTCGACTATGTGGCACGTAGTCCGCGCTCACACATTGGCTGCCGAGCGTATCAGCATTTGCATGTATGAGGGTATCTACTGTAGTCGATGACCAAACCCGAATCAGCAGATGGGGAAACCGAGGGGAAGAGGTCAAAGTCGAGAAAGAAGTCGTCGCGGGTGGAGTTGTCTTTCAGGGCCGCCGCTTTTGGGGTACATTTTTGTAGTCCCGTACCGTGCCGGCGAGACGGCATGCCTTCCGTCCTTCACACACCCCTTCAAATTGACAAGGGGGCGTCGTTTGACACACGGTTAGGAGTAAAACACTGAGCCTAATCGGCTGTCGCGCGTACACGGAATCGACCACGAACAGAGAAGCATGCTCCTCTGCTCCACGTTTCCGCATCGAAACTTATTGCGTATGTACGAACGCTATTTTTCGATGGACAGCTGAAGCGAAAACATACAAGGGTAGTCAATAGAGATGCCTTCGAGGGAGGAGGGATGGAACGGTTTCGAACAGGTTTCGTACAATGACGGGAGGGCTCGATAGTGCCGATTGGAAAAAGCCGGATGCCGGGTAAACGGCGGCGCATACGTTGCAATCCGTTTCGTCATACTATGATTGTCGTGCCGAGCCCCCTTTCTCTCATGAGAGATAAGAAGATCGTGGCCCTTAGAAGGAAGGAGAAACGAAGAGCGGGCAGGATAACAAGGATATTCGTTCTGTTTCGTGAACGAACGTTGAAAGAGTGCGCGAATAGTTGGTGGTGTCATTTGCCCTTCGTTTTAGAAGGAACACGCACAGCAGCAGCCATTATCGAAAGCATGCACACAACAACAGACATTTCAGAAAAAGCAGGTACACAACAGCAGTCGTTCCAAAGGCACGCACAAGGTGCACGCAAGGTGTGCCTGGCCTTGACCCGTTGCAGAGCGATTACGTGGTCATGGGACATCGGCAAGAGTAGACACCGAATGAGTCCGCCCCCATCTCCCCAAAACCAAGAGCTACTAAACACCCAAAAGCAACATTATGGCGGTACTTTTGGCTGTATTTAGCGATTGCCTTGACAGATTCGAAGGAGTATCGATTCTAGCAAAAACGTCACGCGGCATGCCAACTGCAAACAAAGCACACCCTTGCCTTTTTTTGTTTTTGTGCGCCTCCACCGCTGAAGGCGGTTTTGAAGTTTGAACAACACATGTACCTGCAAGTGCTTCCCGCTGTTGTGCTCCCCGTTCCAGCATCAGGCAACTTTGCGCACACAAGTCTCAAGCACATGTATGCCCATGCATAACATCCCCGCAGGTGAAGTTCTTGTTCCCCAACATGTCCCCGAAGCGGCGTAACCGGTTGCGGTTCGACGAGGAGTCTCTTTGGAGCATCACGGACCAGAACACCGCCGACGAGGTGAGCTGCGCGGGTTGCTTGCGCTAAGAAAGAAACAAAAAACGTTGCCCTTGCGCCGATCGCGTGTACCTCGAAACGTCACCCCCTCCCTGGCCACATCACCCCCCCCGCGGTGGAAAGTAGAGCGTTTGGGAGATGAGGGGACACGGGATGAATTCCAGAAGGGACTGGCTGGTAGTGTAGAACCCTTCAGGAAACTGCTGAGAAGCGTCGAAGACGGACAGGTAGACGTACAAGCAGCAGGGGACAGGGTGATTGAAGGGTGGGAGTCCATCGTGAACGCAACGGCAGAGAGAGTAGTGGGAAAGAAGCTGGTACGATGTGGGGTATCGGTTACGTGGTGGAATGACGAGCTGAAAGAAGAAACAGGGGAACATAGAGAAGTCTTCAAGCAGTACCTGAGTGAGGCTTCTGAGGAGAGTTGGGAAAAGTACAGGGCCAAGAGAAAACAGGTGAATGGACTCGTCAAAAAGAAGAACAAGTGTATTTGGGACGAAGTAGTAGTGCAGAAGGCCGACGGAGGCCTGGAGGGGAACGTCAAGCAGATGTTGGAAGGGATTAGTGGAATGGTAAAAAAGACCGCGCAAGGGGGGAATACAGGGGTAGCAATTTTGCGAGGTGTGAACGGTGGATTAGTCAGCAGTGGGAAGGGAAAAAGGGAAGTTCTAGCAGGACACTACAAGAGACTTGGAGTGCCCTCGGAGAATGAAGCTTTTGACCAAGCGTTTAAGAAGGAGGTGGACGCATGGGCCCAAAAAGAAGAAGAGACATCGAAGGCAGACGTTGGGAACGTAGAACTAGAAAAGGAGTTCACTGAGGACGAGGTTGAGGCGTGTGTGAACAAGCTGAAGTGCCACAAAGCAGCAAGAGCGGATGGGATAGTCGACGACTTGATGAAGTTTGGGGGGAAGGGGATGATCCAGCTGATGGTACTGCTGTACAATTGGGTGTGGAAAAACGAGTATACGCCAAGTAGATGGAGGGAAGGAGTAGTCGTGAACTTGTTTGAGAAAGGAGACAAGACTGACCCAGGCAACTACATGGGGATCACACTGTTGAACACAGTCGGAAAAGTGTTTTGTAAGCTGCTGAACGATAGGATAGTGGGAGTATTGGGGAAGAAA
>CACKRE030003441.1:29939-44678 GCA_902602495.3 Ectocarpus sp. CCAP 1310/34
GGGGGGGGGGGGGGGGGGGGGGGGGGGGGGGGGGGGGGGGGGGGGGGGGGGGGGGGGGGGGGGGGGGGGGGGGGGGGGGGGGGGGGGGGGGGGGGTTGGCGCCGCCTGTATTTTTCGTGGGCCTGGCGACTGAAGTAGTCTTGATCAAATCGAGAATATTCTGCTCGCAAGTAAATGCCACGGTTTTCACTGGTCGACGTAGTGGGCAGTTCTTGATCGATTCCTTGGGAGCTGCTGCTGGTGCTGCTGATGCCTGCAGACAAAACCAGTGGTCGGCTTTGGAAGCGTGGGCAAGCGTGCCTTTTGGCCACACGGCGAGAGGTATATCCTTACTCCCCGTGTCGGCAATCGCTCTCGATTTGGGCTGTAGATCCGGGAGACGCACGTGTCATTAGAAGAGGTGGTTGGGGATTGGTACGACGGTAATTGGTGGACGTTACCGCTGTGGGCGGGTTCGGATTGATGTGGGTGCTCCTTGCTGTGGGATAATGGAATGGGGCGGCGTGCTTGGGACGTGATGCGGGCTAGCCGCTTGTATCCAGTCCAGCGTGCGATCGATACGTTTTGTTCGGAGGCCGTGGTGTCCCATGTCTTCTAGTCGTAGAGAGGGCGAACCATAACAACACCAGTTTGGTAGATGTTGTGCACCACTCACATAAATCATCCAACAACGCAGACGGCAAGGAGACTTGCACGCGTACTTCACGCACGTGGCACTCAACTTGATATATGCACTCGTGTCAGCGGAACCTTTGTCTTGATGTATTTTTTTCTCTTTTTGGGGAGAGGCGGGTGAGCCGCATGCTGTCTTAGTCTAAATAGACCCGCTTTCTTACGTGTTTCTCTAGGTCGATCGATATATGTTGTCTACCCGTTCGCGGCAACAATAGACACGCGAGTGTAAGTCGATGCACGCGAGAACTTCAGGAAAACAGACTGCTTGTTGTGCTCGCAGTGCACAAAAGAAGTAGTTGTGCTTCGTGTTTACGTGTTGTTCTGGTAGAATAATAGTGAAGGGGAAGGGGCGAACAAAATAATAGTACAAGTCTCGCCCCACCAATCTATGTAGCTGCGGCCTGCACGTACGTACGTACATATGTACGTTTGTCCGTGGGCAAACGCGCCGAACTTGGGTGGTAAATGCACGGGGTCTGTTCACACAGCTACATAGCTGCTGTGAGTGATTTTCCGGGAGTTGGAGACGGGGTTTTCGAGAGAGTCGGAGGGAGGGTTGTACCATAGTCTACAATGCCGCGTTTTGAAGCAGGGACCCGCCGCCCTCAGGAATCAATCGTAGTTGGTACCGGCAGGAGAGAAGGCTCGGCATCCGGCAACACGCATCGTGCATGGAGGCGGTCGGGAGGGAGGGATTGCACGAGCGACAGAAGAACTTGTCGGAATCACAAAATAGCGTTATATCCGGGGTGCAGAAAAGGCTGGCATGACCGACCGACCGTGTGTATGTAGACTAGTAGTGGATACGACGCAAGATCGATCACTTAGACTACTTGCTGCAAGCATCATGCAGGATTGGCATAGAACGGAGCTCCTTCTTTCTTCGGTGGAGGAGGTTGCGCCGGGTTGCTTCTCACTGTCGGTGGTGCTGTGTAGGACACCGCATGTATGAATGCGTACTGTAGTACAGAACGCGCCACCACTTGCGAACCTCTTGCTTGCCCGAGACTCGTTGCTTGTTTCGTCTAACATGGGGTACCCTCCCCTACGGCGACTTCTATAGACTATAGGTTTTAAATATAGGATTCTTGATTGAGCACCTGTTGTGACCAAGATCGCTCTTGTATTTCGGCATCATCATTGAGACTGAAGTTCTTAGACTAACTGCAAGTTCTTTGGCATGTGGTGGCGCGGTCTGTAACAACCCGCGTGTGTGTGCTTCGCCGGCAGGCCGGTGTGCTGGTCCCCGACAATCGACAATCCGGCGGGGAGCAGAACAAAAAGAACGCGGAACACTCGTTCGTCTGGTGCTTATTGTTGTCATTGCGCTCCTCTTACATGCCTGTAACCTGTCAGACTAGACTAGTGTGCTGTGTAGTGGAAAGAAGTGTGCAGAGGCTGGCTGACGTATTGGTGCAACGTTGTACATAGTAACGATACACTGGCAAAGGACAGCAGGTAGAAGACAACATATCTGAAAAAGATGTCTGCCGAAGGGGGAAAGAGAGCGAACGAGAACCATCAGGTTAATGGACTGACTGGATTATGATGGCCGCAAATCGTTACAAATAGCGCCTCCGCTTACGTTGAGAACCACACAACAAGCATGCATGCAGTTAGAACCCGCATTTACGAAACGTCAGTTGGGGATCGAGGCCCAATTACTTGTTTCTTCACCGTCGAGCGTCTACTGTATGTTATGTAGGGTATACTTAGTGCAGGATCCACGGCTGACTGAAGGTGGGATTCTAGCGCGATTTTTCTTCATGTTGTCGCCAAATATGAGCCCGCGGGCGCTAACTAACTGTAGGTAAGGGCATGATATCTATCGCGTGAAGGTACTCTCCGTCTCCGATCACCATACACAAATGTATGAAAAAATTGAGCAAGATGACCGTTTCTCACGCACTCAACGTGAGAGGTCATCATGACGAGTGCCTAAATCAAATCACGAGAAAACTTTCAAAGATGGACAAACACAGCGCCCATGCCTCTCAGATAAGCTTCAATGCTGGTTCGAAGTGACAGGGACATCGACCTATATAGGTACGTAAGAACAGGTGAGCCTGAACGACCCGCTGGCGAACCGATACGTGATGTTTTTTTCTTTCATCAAGTGGACATGACTGTCAAAACTCGAGCTTCGGCGCCGACAACTACACTACGTATGTATGTGCGCGCGGCACAATTTCCTCAGGTCACCACGTGTTTTGACAAGACAGCACGCGCTTCAAACAAAAAGTTCACGGAACGTCCAATCAAGGGACCCAACCATTCGTGCCACTGCAAATATCGAAAAACCCACAGGCGGCGAAGATAAACCCTGGCCGTCGATCCCTTGAAGCGATGAAGACCGCCGCAAAACATTTCGTTCAAGTCACAAGAAAAAAGAACGGTGCGTAGTTTCTCCCGGTTCGAAGACGTGACCTAAAACATGAAACCTATGGTAGTCTCTACAAAATCCTCTCCAAGAGAAAGGAGGCGGCTTCAAGAAACCGAAATTCATCGAAAAACAGTTAATACCTAACTCGGGATACCACAACGCGAGACACTCAACCTCACGCTCGCTGGACTTCCTAACACACTAAAATGACACGCGACACACTTAAAAAAGAAAGAAAACACATAAATCAATTCGCGAAAAAACAAATGACACAATACGTAGGTGAAGTCTTTCAGTTGGAAGTTGACCAGATATCACATATCTGCCTCTGCCCAAGCTCGCATTCAATGAAATCCCTTATTAAATCACATAAGGACATCTAGTTCCAAACTTCACCCCAGAATAAGCATACCAAGATCATGACAAGAACGCTACCCTCTGAGGTCAAATGAGAAAGACGGCATGCCACGGATATGCTCGCTGACCTTTCAACCGTTCAAGCCTATGTTACTACTACAGAGTCAGCTGGTTGAATCGGAGCCATCACGAACTGCAGAGGGCACCGTCAACCAGTCTCACTTCTCAATGCCTTACGCTGTTGCACGACCCAACCCTAACTCCAGTGGTTCGAACTAGCTTATTTCTTCTTCTTGGCGGAAACCTCCTTCTTCTCGACGGACTTGATGACGCCGACGGCGACGGTCTGGCGCATGTCGCGGACGGCGAAGCGGCCGAGCGGGGGGTACTCCTGGAAGGACTCCACGCACATGGGCTTGGAAGGCTCCATGTTCACCATGCACGCGTCACCGGTCTTGACGAACTTGGGGTTCTCCTCCATCACCTTACCCGAACGGCGGTCCATCTTCTGGGTGATCTCCTTGAACTTGCACGCCACGTGGGCGGTGTGGCAGTCCAGCACGGGCGCGTAGCCGTTCGAGATCTGCCCGGGGTGGTTCATCACGATGACCTGTCCGTTCGGTCGGTACGGACACGCCAAACGAAGCGGAGAAGGAGGGATGGAGCGGGTGTCGAGTTTACACGGGGATAAAACACGACGGACGAGAGGGGACAGCCGCGACGCATCAAACAAACACGTGCTGTTTCTGGTCAGGGTAATTTCGATGGTTGCAGCAGGCACTCATGCTGCTGCGACACTGCAGGGAACGCGCCCTGCATGAACACCCAACAAAAGAGAGCCCTTCCACCCTGCCAACAAGCAAAAAACACCCTCATAGTCCAACCTACATCAGGAAAACGAGCAACCGACAACAACTCGAACGCGCCAACATTTATGCATACAAAACTCCATACAATCAAAACACCCAACAGATGCACGAACCTGGGCGTTGAAGCCCGAGGCGCCCTTAGGGGGGTCCTTCTTCGAGTCACCCGCCACGTAGCCACGGCGAATGTCCTTGACGGACACGTTCTTCACGTTGAAGCCGACGTTGTCTCCGGGCACCGCCTCCGGGAGAGCCTCGTGGTGCATCTCCACGGACTTCACTTCGGTTTCGAGCATGCAGGGAGCGAAGGTCACCACCATGCCGGGCTTGAGGGTGCCCGTCTCCACGCGGCCCACGGGCACCGTGCCGATACCGCCGATCTTGTACACGTCCTGGAGCGGCAGGCGGAGGGGCTTGTCCGTGGGGCGGGTGGGCTCCTTCATCGAGTCGAGCGCCTCCAGCAGGTAGGGGCCCTTGTACCACGGCATGTTGGTCGACTTGTCGATCATGTTGTCGCCGGCCCAGCCCGAGATGGGCACGAACGGGATCTTCGCGGGCTTGTACCCCACCTTCTTCAGGTAGATCGCTACCTCCTCCTTGATCTCCGTGTACCGAGACTCGCCGTACATCACCGAAGAGTCGTCCATCTTGTTGATGCACACGATCATCTGCTTCACGCCCAGGGTGAAGGCCAGCAGCGCGTGCTCCCGAGTCTGCCCGTTCTTCGAGATACCCGCCTCGAACTCTCCCACGCCCGAGGCCACAACCAGCACGGCCACGTCGGCCTGCGAGGTGCCGGTGATCATGTTCTTGATGAAGTCGCGGTGGCCGGGGGCGTCGATCACAGTGAAGTTGTACTTGGGCGACTCGAACTTCCACAGGGCGATGTCGATCGTGATACCGCGCTCGCGCTCGGCCTTGAGGTTGTCAAGCACCCACGCATACTTGAACGAGGACTTGCCCAGCTCGGCCGCCTCCTTCTCGAACTTCTCGATCGTACGCTTGTCGATACCGCCGCACTTGTAGATCAGGTGACCGGTCGTCGTCGACTTACCGGCATCTACGTGCCCGATAACCACCAGGTTGATGTGGATCTGCGAACACAACAAGCAAGCCCAGACAGGAATGAAACGAAGGGATGGTACCCGCGTCAGGAGCCAAATTGGAAGTACATGGAGTAAGCGCGCCCAGCGTGCGTGCCAACAAAAACAAAAGAGGTTATTGTATGAAACGCCCGTACAGCAGAAAAGGAAGCAAGACCGATGAGGGCAGCGGCGTGGAGAGTGCGAGGACCACTGCCAGCAGCAGCCTGTCGCCGCGAAGTTGAGCGGGGGAAATCCGCATCGGCTGTCCCAGACAGGTCAAGTCAATTAATGCTCCACATGTCAAGTCTCTGAACACAGGGAGGTAGAGCTGCTTGACGCGAGATTTTTTATCAGACCACCATACAACGTTATCTATTGGGATCGTGCCGCGCCTCCTTACGGCCACTTTCGACACGAACACCATGCTGTTCGATTAAAAGGGTTATGAGACCGTCAACAAAAATCGTATGTTTTGTTCGGGACTTTCCGCTAACGCGAGTAGAGTTGCTGGGAAGAAGCAATTATCGGGTAATCTGGGAGCAATAAAGCTGTCATTAGTCGCAGAAGCGGCAGCAGGAGTGGCAACGCAGACGCGGCGTTCTTCATAACAAAAGCGAAGTTGGCAATAGTTACAGCGCATTCCGCTAAGCGGATGCGCCAAGCAAACATGAGGGAGTTCGTTGTTCCTACGGCGTTTAGATGTAGGGGTGCAGCGGTTGTATGAAGCAATGGTTGTTTCCTTTTCTTCCGGTGCGCTTGCTGTCGTGCTTTTCTTTGTTTTTTCTTTTTGTAACATCAAAGGGGGTGCGCCAGACACACGTGAGAGAGAGTTGCTGCTACGTTGCGAGGGCGGGGAGAACAGCTGTAGTAGTGGTAATGTTTAATGTTCGATATTTCTTCGTGCGGTGCGCTTCCTGTCGTCGTTCGTTCTCCCTGTTGTCTTTTTATATCGGGCAACTCCGAAGGAGGGCAACGAGGACTTACATGTCCACTAATCCTACATTCATTTTCGATCCACGATCCACATCGTACTCTGTTGACCTCGCAAAGCTTGAGCGCTGCACCATGAAATCACCGCCTCCTCAATAGTGCCGGTTAGTACCGGACCGGCACTACTTAGGTATATTCGAAGCCTAAATACTGCCGAACCGGCACTATTGAGGCAGTATTCTGAAAAGTGCAGGTGCCCGGTAAAGTGCCGCTTTTCCCTCTGAACACTACCCGGCACTATAGCGGGCCCCCCACCGCAATCGCAGAAAAGATTCCCAGGCCACCAACAAAATCCCTGACTCGATGGATCGCGGCTTCCGGCCGCATTATTGCATTATTGAAATACTTTCCCGACGCCAAGAAAACAGAATCATTCCGAGCGCAGTATCAACAACTAGTGTGAATCACACAAAGCAATGGTGCGAACGTGGCATGCAATTGTTCGGTTGCATTTTAAACACGCGAGTACGGCAGAAGCAGTCTAGACCACCAACTTGCTTCAAAGGTAAACAGCTGAACCTTGGACGCGGCCTTCCAAGTGTACTACTTCACGTCATACACTCGCGCGACAACTCAACCATTGCGATGAAGGCAAGCTCCGCACCTTTTCCTTTCCCATTTTGCTTGAAGGTGTTTTTACTGCGAGAGGGCCGGCCGATTGTGGTCTGGCATCCGTCCGGTTGCATTAAACAGCAGACGAAGGTCCGCGGTAGGAATCAAGGCCACCAAAAAACACGCGCGACAGTCACACACGGCATAAAAGGATGGGGAGAGTGCGCTCCATGTTAAAACGCCGGTCAACGTGAACGGCAATCAACACTCAGTGGCGATAACGGCAATCGGTCAAGGTGGAGCCTACGTGTGTGGGGTGACCAGGGAGTGGGTGGATCGTGTGCATTGGATGGCTGTCCATCTCCGGCACATGTGCGGCGTGATTCTTGTTCTCAAAATCGAATGGTGACCGCTTAGCGTGTTGCGATACACCGTCAAGACCAGAGCGTACGCCAAAACATATTCGGACACCAACTTTAATCCAAGCAGGCAGCCCACGATTGAAAGCTGGCTGTTGATATACCGACGCACAGGCAGCGCTTGCTAGCAACTCGTCTCCAAGACTTGCGCCAACATTTGCATATTGCTGACAAGAACAGATCATCACGCTCGCGCGACCGATTCTACACTCGGTCGGTCTCCCGACCCACACAAAAGTATAAACCACGGACACCGACACAAGCTAAGGACCATCGATGCCATGGGGTCCTCGCGGGATCCATAGTTTGCATTGTTGTCGTTGGCCGCGGCTTACCTTGAACAAGGCTGGAGGGCAAGTGGTTGATGTGCGGTGTGAGTGTGAGGCGTTGAGTGGAGCGGGACAGAAATTGAAAATATAGACCCCTACCCCCGTGAAAACAATTTTTCCAATGACCACAGGGAGCATGTAATATTCAGATCTCTTTCACCGGCCCCCGCGGCCTGCTCTCATGCTCGTTGTCACTTTTCGTCTCCCTAGCACGTGAGGAAAAGTCAACCCCTCTACCTTACAGGTACGAACGAGCTCGTTGTTGAAGTGCAGCAGGAGCCCGAGCGCCTGGTGCACACCGTCAATCCTCTCAGCGGCTTTTTATTAGGTTTCAGTTTTATTTCATCTGCTCCGCTGTTTTTTGCGCTGTTGGCGGCTGTAGAAGACCTCCGCACCACCCTTTTCGCCCTGAAGTGATCCCATTCTGCACAAGCCGATCCGTAATTATCACTCGCGCGCCTTGGACTCATCCTAGTGTTAGCATCCTGAAGAGTTGAGTGCAGATGGTGTTTGTTCAGTTGCCTGGCGCCGCGGAGAAACTGGTTTCCGAGGCGACCGGCCGTCCCGACTTTTTTGCGGCAGCGCGCGCAACACCGAAACCAATCACGCACGCTCGTGTGGGCCGTGAGCAATTTTTTTGTGGATGTACGCCCGCGGCGTTTCTCCGTCGCTCCCGTAGCTGAGGCAAAATAATATTGGCAGTTCCGACACTAAGGTTATTCACGAGCTGAAGCTGCGACGCAAGGCACACCTCTTGGCGTCCGTTTGCTGATCGCTCAATTAAACAGGTGGTAGGCGTGAGCCGACACGCCGCTCGGCATCCCTTGTTCAACAAATCTCCACCACAAACAATCCCAATCTTGATTTCTCCCTCCTTTAACCGAATCTGACTCAAACGCACGACGTCTCTGCTGCCACCCTGTGGCTCCTGCGGCCGCTCGTCTTCAACGCCCCGTCGAAATCTGCTTGCCGGGATCAGGACTCCGGCTTCTTAGCTCAATCCACCAGCCAAAATGGGAAAGGAAAAGGTGCGTGCATCGCTCGACCATCTTGGCGTACTTTTCGTTTTCCAGACTATGGATAAAAATACACGTGCATCACTCATTTTCGGTCTCCGAACCTTGTTACAGCCGATCGGGGCCGCTCTCGCATGCCCGCAGTTGTTGCAGTGCCGGGATCTTACTGGATCCGAGTGGCCACTACCCTGTCAGGACCTTTGTTTTTTGTCCTGCTGTGTTGGCAGCGCCTATCGTTTTTATCCACAGGCGCGTTTTGTTGTCTTGAGCTTCATGGTTCGCCAAAAAAAGGAAGCATTTTGCGATGCACGCGGTTCAAGCGGAAATTCGGCGTCAGTGCAAGCACATGTTGGGACAGAGATGATTGATTTCGGTGTTGAGATGTGCTGGATCTGGATCTATTCTGGCAATATGACTTCAACCAAACGTCACCCTCTTGCAGAGACACGCATGGTTCAAGTGTACTTGAGAATGCGATTTTGTAGTGAGGATGACGTCGACTTTCAAAAACCTTCAGTAGAATGGAAACCGACAGTACCATCTGAGAAATTCATGTGTGCATATATATTTAAGCAGCATGGCAAATGGGAAATAAAAGACACCGCAACAGGCATGGCCGCCCGCGTACCACCTCTTTCATGATGAACATACGGCAAATTGCGACGCATACGACTCGCTCGCTTCAGCATGTCTGGGGTATTTTCAACGAAGAGCCTATCCAACATATATGGTGACTGTTTTTTATCAACAACGATTCATACACAGCAGTAGGACGCGGAACGTGGTTTATTCGAATACTGCAATTCGGCGCCATGTGATCATTCGCTTGCGCCAATAATCCGAGAATCGTTTATTGCGGGAACTCCATCCAAGGGCGCCCTGACTTGCTAAACGGCGATCGAGGTATATCACTGCCACATACGCATCTCGCAATAGAGCGATTAACGTCGGTATATTCAAACCAATTTTGATCAGCAGACAACACAACAAATGTCGCCAGGTGATTGGTGTTTACTGGTTTCTTGCGCTTCAAAAAATCTTGAGCCCTCCCGCGACGCCACGAAACATGAGAACTTTTCAAACCACCTCCTTCATTTCCTGTCTGGGCTTGCTTGTTGTGTTCGCAGATCCACATCAACCTGGTGGTTATCGGGCACGTAGATGCCGGTAAGTCGACGACGACCGGTCACCTGATCTACAAGTGCGGCGGTATCGACAAGCGTACGATCGAGAAGTTCGAGAAGGAGGCGGCCGAGCTGGGCAAGTCCTCGTTCAAGTATGCGTGGGTGCTTGACAACCTCAAGGCCGAGCGCGAGCGCGGTATCACGATCGACATCGCCCTGTGGAAGTTCGAGTCGCCCAAGTACAACTTCACTGTGATCGACGCCCCCGGCCACCGCGACTTCATCAAGAACATGATCACCGGCACCTCGCAGGCCGACGTGGCCGTGCTGGTTGTGGCCTCGGGCGTGGGAGAGTTCGAGGCGGGTATCTCGAAGAACGGGCAGACTCGGGAGCACGCGCTGCTGGCCTTCACCCTGGGCGTGAAGCAGATGATCGTGTGCATCAACAAGATGGACGACTCTTCGGTGATGTACGGCGAGTCTCGGTACACGGAGATCAAGGAGGAGGTAGCGATCTACCTGAAGAAGGTGGGGTACAAGCCCGCGAAGATCCCGTTCGTGCCCATCTCGGGCTGGGCCGGCGACAACATGATCGACAAGTCGACCAACATGCCGTGGTACAAGGGCCCCTACCTGCTGGAGGCGCTCGACTCGATGAAGGAGCCCACCCGCCCCACGGACAAGCCCCTCCGCCTGCCGCTCCAGGACGTGTACAAGATCGGCGGTATCGGCACGGTGCCCGTGGGCCGCGTGGAGACGGGCACCCTCAAGCCCGGCATGGTGGTGACCTTCGCTCCCTGCATGCTCGAAACCGAAGTGAAGTCCGTGGAGATGCACCACGAGGCTCTCCCGGAGGCGGTGCCCGGAGACAACGTCGGCTTCAACGTGAAGAACGTGTCCGTCAAGGACATTCGCCGTGGCTACGTGGCGGGTGACTCGAAGAAGGACCCCCCTAAGGGCGCCTCGGGCTTCAACGCCCAGGTTCGTGCATCTGTTGGGTGTTTTGATTGTATGGAGTTTTGTATGCATAAATGTTGGCGCGTTCGAGTTGTTGTCGGTTGCTCGTTTTCCTGATGTAGGTTGGACTATGAGGGTGTTTTTTGCTTGTTGGCAGGGTGGAAGGGCTCTCTTTTGTTGGGTGTTCATGCAGGGCGCGTTCCCTGCAGTGTCGCAGCAGCATGAGTGCCTGCTGCAACCATCGAAATTACCCTGACCAGAAACAGCACGTGTTTGTTTGATGCGTCGCGGCTGTCCCCTCTCGTCCGTCGTGTTTTATCCCCGTGTAAACTCGACACCCGCTCCATCCCTCCTTCTCCGCTTCGTTTGGCGTGTCCGTACCGACCGAACGGACAGGTCATCGTGATGAACCACCCCGGGCAGATCTCGAACGGCTACGCGCCCGTGCTGGACTGCCACACCGCCCACGTGGCGTGCAAGTTCAAGGAGATCACCCAGAAGATGGACCGCCGTTCGGGTAAGGTGATGGAGGAGAACCCCAAGTTCGTCAAGACCGGTGACGCGTGCATGGTGAACATGGAGCCTTCCAAGCCCATGTGCGTGGAGTCCTTCCAGGAGTACCCCCCGCTCGGCCGCTTCGCCGTCCGCGACATGCGCCAGACCGTCGCCGTCGGCGTCATCAAGTCCGTCGAGAAGAAGGAGGTTTCCGCCAAGAAGAAGAAGTAGCTATCTTCTCTTCCCCGTTCGACTGTCGATTTTCCTGCAGTCGAGCAGGACTCTTCCGGTCGTTCGCGCAGCAACAGATGGCGCTGTTGTGCACCTACGGTTGAGAGAGACATGGTAACAGCTGGTGAAGGACTCGAAGATCGTTTTCAGGCAATGATGCTGTATCGCGGGCGGCAGCTTTTCGAAAGCCTTGCGGTAACTATAGCTGACTCTAGACGGCGTTCGACGCGTGTTCCTCGGAAGGAAAACAAACGACGCCCTTGGTTGATTTTTCACCGCGGGTACAGATGGTCTCTTTTCGTGGTCGAGAGTTGATGTGTTTGCGTGCTGCCGTTCTGGAGAGAGCTTTCGCAAGGGCTTGGGTTGTGGTCGTCATGTTGATGCTTGATGTGTTTTGCGCTTTCTGTATACGGCGATATTTTCTTGGTTATCAGATATATGCTGTTGTCGTGGAAGAGATGGTTTCGTCATCTTTGTAGTGGGAATGAAGATAATACCTCACGTGCTAACAACTTCCGAAATCTCTTCTGCAAGCGCTTCCCGGTGGCTCCGATTGGCGACACACGCCGAGGTTTTTTCTCCGCCTGTGTCGTGTTATCTCGGTCGAAGGTGCACGGGTTAACAGTTGGTCTCCACGGAAAATGTGTGCACGTGCGACAAGGTGTGGTGGCCCGCCCCGAGGTTTAACCTGCGTTTACATTTGCCCTCCACAATCACAAATGTTACATTCAGGGCGAAGGACGATATCCCTTATCTGCACGTGGGCTATCCGTTGGGATTACAAATGAGCCCAGACCGTCCAGAGGTCTTTCTTGGTGATGCGGGCAGTGATGAGGGCAGCATGAACAAACGCACTCCGTTCCGCAAACATCTGCATGTTTTATTGGAAGGTGTCCACGTGAGACTGCCTACAAAACACACCCTGATGTATCTACAACATGCGCGGGTGTGTACCACCGTATTCGCGACGTGCTTTGAACGCTGATATATAGCATGGTGCGGTCTACACGGTTTTACCAAAATGCGTTTGGGCCAGGGTGCTGGTTGTGTCGGTATGTTTTCTCACTGCACACTTCCTTCATTCGAACATCACTAGAATACTGGTGACCGGGCTATTTAATATGCTGTGATCGCTTCAAATCAAAGTTGGAGATTTTTGTAACTCTAAACTCCCACATGACACGGCAGAATTGGCGGCGGTGGTTGAAAGATGAAAACCTGGCAGTGCGTCCCTGTCTGTGTGTGGCTCATGATACCCAGATCCAAAGTGTTCAACCTCGTCTGCAAATGGACTTGTAGGCTAATTGTTTTTTTTTGAATGTGTTGTCGAGGGTTCGTGAGGCGTCGGCGAGAATATTTTTGAAAATGTCCCGCGCACATCGATCACGATTTAGAGTCAGTGCCACCGCGTGCGTGCAACGAGCTTACTCGAGCAAGCAGATTGGAGCTTGCCTGCGTCGGAGAGGGGTATCTTCTCGAGAGGACGCTCTTGATTTTGCGCAAGGCGACCAACGCCAGAGCAAAGTGGTTGCATAATCCGAGCCGGTGCAACCAGAGCCCACGTTTTGGCGCTCTACAAGTGGTCTCCTACCGCTTGGTTCGAGGGCGTCTTGATTTGAAAAGGTCTTGAAAAGGTGAGATACGTTTGGGGCCATAGATTTCTGCAGTGGCCATCACGTTATGCGCTGCCCGCACGAGAGACATGCGTTCTGCAACGGTTGCAGTAATTTTCTGCCGTGGTCCATCTGGTGGCGCCCCCTTCCGCAACAGCAGTGTCTAGGTTTGAAGTTTGAAAACATCAACCCCCCGCCCCATTCCACGTCAGGCAGCAGGAGGAGTCTCAAATGCTCAAATGCTTCATCGCCTTCATTGACAGAGTTGGTGAACGCCGCACTGGCAGCAGTCTCCTGAAATGTGTCACCCAATGCACCACTGCTGTGGTCGTCTTCAGGCGATCCTCACTGCTGCGGTTTTTCATGATTTTCAAAAGTCTGCATGGCCAGTGTTGTGGCGCGTCGACACCTGCGAAACTCCTTTCGGCATCCATTGTGCATCGGTGTACACAGAGCAACCACGGCTGCTGCAGACAAATGTGTAAGCAGTCCTCATTAGTCTAGACTTAAGGCTCGAAACGAATCATTGAAACATGGAATCAACAGCTGGGGTTCTGTTCCCACACTGACTTTGCCCCACTCGTATCGGTTGCTGCCCGCTCTTTGTCGCCGCCATGGAGCACAAAAAAAGCCAGGGCAGCGGCACAGCCGACGGAGTGTGAAAATCCTTGAGCCATGTACAATCAGTAGCCAATACAACTAAACGCTTTTGTTTTCCATCAAGAGCACACATGGAGAGTTGTAGACTATTCGTGTTTCTTTGGTACAGTCGACCCCGCTTTAAAGACACACCACGTTTCCCCCCCAAAGAAGTGTCTTTAACGCGGGGAGGTGTCTTTAAAATTCCGGGGCCACTAACGCACCATCCCCGGGGCCAATGAAGGCGAAACAAATGTCAAAACGTGCGCATTCGCAGCAGAAAGGCGACCGCAAGAGGTCTTGTTTGAAACCTACGACACAAGGTGATTTGAAGGTTGCGACCACTGCTGCTATTGTGCTGCAATACATACTTGCATACCATCGTTTGAATTTCCCCGTGCTGTACCACCAAAACGCTGAAAGCGATGGTGTTCTACGACCTACGCATCGGACATGTACGCGACGGCAGTGCGCTGATGTTGATATTGGCTTAATTGTTTGCTTTATTTTATTTTAGGCGTTGTCCTCCCCGTGAATATCTTGCCCAAGATCTCGCTACCGCACCTGAGAAATATCGAAGGTTGTAAAACGACACTAGGAAAATGTAGGTGACGCAGAAACACAGAGACCAAAAATGTCGGGAAAGCACAGCGACAAAGAGGACACCGCGCCTCCCAAAAGGTCAAAACGAGGCACAACACAACACAAACGCCAATTTCAACCTCACGAGACTTCACCCAAGGCAAACAACGAACGTTGGCAATAAAAGTGCTTTGCTCGAAACCAAAAACTACACCCGCCACATATCCCGAAGAGTCGCCTGCACCTCCCCCCCCTCCTTTGCTCTTCGCTTGACCTGAGTTTCATCAGTAAACGCACAGCAGTCATCGAAAGAAGGTACGCCGTTTCGCTGTACTCGCCGTCTCTTCCATGTGTGTACAAGTAAGAGCGGACATCTTCGAGCCGAGAGCGAACTACAGGTGCTGCAGCACATTTTCTGGGGGGGGG
>CACKRE030003441.1:49821-65278 GCA_902602495.3 Ectocarpus sp. CCAP 1310/34
CCCCCCCCCCCCCCCGCACTTCTTCATATCTGCGGGGCACCATGTTTCTGAGATTTTTGTGTCCTCAAAGCGGGGAGCGTCTTTAAAAATGGTGCTTTAAAGCGGGGACGACTGTATCTGGTACTACTGAATGTAGGTTGGTTATCTCACACTCAAGGTGTACTTTACTTTCGTACATGATCCGACGGCGGTTCAATAGCGACTTATCCAAGGTTGGGGTGCAAAGCAAGCACATGACACTCGCGCAGCTCCACACACACCGCGGTGCATCCGCAGATTTATCTTGTGGCGCGCTTTGGTTCTCAAAGGTAACAAAAAAAGAACGCTTCATCCGCCGCTCGTTGCATCGTACAACGCCAAGTATGGAACGCCATTTTTGTTGCCGGTTGATGAACGAAAGCCTAAATAAAAGCCTGACTTTTTTTTTTTGCGGGTGTTAGGTCGTGTGTCACGGGACCATGTTCACCAAGACCGGCCTGAGACCGCGGGAGATTCAAGGCCGCGGCACCAACAGGACCAACGCCGCCTTCACCGGCGGCGACCACGACGGCGCGTCCACGAGCCTGGGGCCGCCGCTCCCGGGAAGCTGGAAGAAACTCTCGCCGATAATGGCCAGCGGCCGCAACGGCGATTCTTACGGCAGTGGCCTCGCCGCCAAGCGCCGCGCGGAGCATCCGGCAGCAAGGGCAAGGTTCGAGCCTGCCGCGGGAGTTGTTGGTAGGAGGGGCACCGCCAGGCCTGGCCGCTCGGCGCCGTCATCCGCTCGGGGGCGGGGGGGGGTCCCCGCGGGATCGACGGCACGAAAGAAGGTGCGGACTCGGGGCAGGAGCACGGGTCGCCAGGTCGAGAGCTTCAGGCGCGGCGATGGCGGCGGTGGCGGCGGCGGCGGCCGAAGCCGGTCGGCCGGTAGGAGGGCGGGGGGTTCTGCCTCCGCCGCCGTACCCGCCCGATGCCCGACGCCTCGCAAGAGACCGGAGTGGGACGACAGCCTGAGGGACCGGTCGCAGTACAGGCTCACCCCGGAGGAGGCCTTGAGGCGCAAGGTCGCTCTCGTCTCGAAGCACAACACGCTTGTGTTTGGGCTCGGCGGCAGCGGCAGCGGCAGCGGCGGCAGCAACGGGTCTTGTCCGGAGAAAGCGACGTCGGGTCCGCCTTCGAGCGTGGTTGTAGCAGCTGACGTGACACGAGGGCGCAGCGCGAAACAGCAGCAGCAGGAGGAGGGGCAAGAATCGCGCAACAGTCGTCTCGGTAGCGCGGTGTCCGCTGACGAGAAGCGCTACCACTCTCGGCAACAACTCCGACACTGCCACAGCGCCAGTAACGTCTCGACCATTTACGGCGGTGGCGGCGGCGGCCGAAAGCTAGGAGAGGCTGCCGTAGAACCCTCCGTCCCGGCCACCCCCGACGCCGACCTAACTGCGGCGGGCATCGAAGAAGGAGGCGAGCTCGCTGAGGGTGTTGGAATAGACGACGTGACCATCACCGTGTATGCGGGAGGCGGGAGCGGTGGCGGCGGCGATGACAGCGGCGACGATGAGAGCACTCGCGCTGCCGCCGCCGCTGCTAACCAAGCCCGTGCCACACCCAGCAGCAGCGACGACAACAACGCGGGTGACGGAGGGGGAGGTGGCGGCAGCGAGCCGGACGATGACGGCGGCCTGGTGGAATCGACCCGTGGCTTGGGCGGGGGCGGAGGCAAGGGCGGTGGTTGTCGCCGACGGGTGGGCGGAGCCGAAACGGGCCTGGCCAGCATCAAGGCGGGCCTTCGGGCCTTCAGCGAAAGAGTCGGGCGCCTGGAGACGTTCGGCAGGGCGGACCCAGAGCAGAGGAGCACGGCAGGGGAGGGGCAGCAGGCGGGGGGTCGGGCAGGCGAGAACGACGACCAGCCTGAAGACGTTTCGACGGGTCTTGCGGGAGGAGCAGAAGCAGCAGCGACTGCGAGCGAGCGGACGTGCCGGAGCGCTGGCCGCCGCCACGAGGTCGCCGCCCACGACAACGATCACGTTTCCGCCGACACCGGGATCGACATGGGTAAGGAACGCGACCCTCTCAGCCACGCCAATCCTCGGGAGTACCACCGCGCGAGGCCTCCCCCCTCCTCATCGTTGCCCTTCCACAAGCAGGGCGGCAGGCATGGGCTCGATCTGGCGGAACGAATCCATCTCCTGGAAGCTCAGGTTTTCCCGGCGATGTCGCCTCCTCCACCACCACCCCAAGTCGTCGAAACCGCGCCCGTGGAGACCGGTGCAGTATTGTCCGACCCAACCAAGAGGGCGTTTTCCCACAGCGACGGTGTCAAGAGCGCGGCCGTCGTCCAGCAGGGAGAACAGTCGCGGGCGGCGGCGGTGCGGGGGGGGGACGCGCGGCGAGGAACGGAGCCATTGGCGAGGGAGGAGCGCATGCGAGCGATTATCGGCGACCTGGCGTCTTTGTCGGCCGCCCTCCTGGAGCGCTTGATCACGGCTGAGGGCCGCCTTCGGAACGCTGCCGCCGCGGGCGGCGGCGGCAGCACGGATGTGCTTTGCCAGAAGGCGCGTCTGATGGTAGCGCAAGCGGAGGCGTTCTTGGTCCTGGCGAGCGCCGGCGACGACGCGGCCACGGCACCACCACCGGCGCCGCCGCCGCCGCCGACGACGACGCAGGAGCAGCAAGAAGGAGGAAAAGCAGTCGCTGCTTCCGCTGGTGCCGCCTCTGCTGGCTCCACCGCTGCCGCTCTTGCGCTGCCGGATGGAGGAGCAGCGCTGCTTCCTCCTCCTCCTCTTCCGCGGAAAGATGCGGTACCGCCGTGTCCAGCTGCGAAGGACTGCTGGGGCGAAGCACTTGACGATCTTGGTCGCCTCGTCGACGAACCGCCGCTCTTGTGTTTCCGCGGCGATGGACACGACGGCGTCGATGCAGCGAAGCCGCCTGGCGCAGCAGGAGCTCCGGCCAGGCCTTCTTCTCCACAACCGCCGCCGTCGGCAGTGGCCGCGATGCCGCTCTCTGACCGTACCAACGGGGGGGAGAACCCGCTCGCGATTCGTCGGCCGAGGCGGCCGCTGCCGCCGCCGCTCGGCGCCGCAACGACAAGCGTTCCGCGGGCTGGCACTCCCCGGTGGGAAACGCGGACGACGGCGGCGGCGGCGGCGGAGGCTATCCTCGACGACGACTACAGCGGCGGCGCGGCGGCCGGGGTGGCGGTCTTATCGCGACGGCCGGTCGCATCGGCGGCTGTGGGGCACGAGGAGGAGGAGGAGGAGGATGTGCGTGCTGCCCTACCGGTGGCGTCCGCGCCGACCCCTTCCAAGAAACCGCGGCACCCCTTCGGGAGGCAAGGGAGCGGCGGCGGCGGCAGCAGCAGCAGCAGCAGCCCGCCGATGCGGTCGCCCAGGTGGCTCCGCGACCACGTCGGAAACGCGCACGCGGAGGCCGCGCCTGGGTCGGGACCATGGAACGGTTTCCCCCCACTGTCTGCTTCTTCTTCTTCTGACCGCCGTGGCGTAGGCGCGAACGCAAGGGAACACGGCGTTGGTGGCGGCGGCGGGAGAGACGAAGCCGAGAACTGGCCGCCGCCACCGCCGCCGCCGCCGCCGATAGGACAGTGGTACACGCCCCCGCTCAACCCAGCTTGACGGGGGTGCAGAACGTGCATCGTGCGCTTTCGCGCGTGCGCGCGTGGTTTTGTTTGGTGTCGTGTGCGCCGACTGACCGGCCTGCCTGGCTTGTTGGTATATTCGTTCGCCGTGAATGGCGTGGTGTTGCTGACCGGTGGTGATGGTTGTGTTCTGGGCGGAGATTTTTGTGTTTTGCCATGACGGTAGCGCCATGGAAGGAGGGCGAGCAATCAATGTGACGATCGCTGGCATCTATCGTCGTGTTGCTTGTTTTCCTTGTTGTTGCAGTTCTGTCGCTGATACGCGCCCCTCAAACTTCGCCGTTTAGTTTGTCATCGACGACTACTACATACAGTAGTCTACATGTTCCCGTGCAGCCAGCCGGTCACGTACCACGCCTGTAGCGCGATAAACGCCAGGACGGTGGAATAGCATCGCGATGGTTCGTTCGTTTTCACGGTCTCACCACCAAGCAAGCGAGGCGCAGCGCGGCCACGGCGGGCTGAAAATTAGCGCAAAACAGAAAGACTAGTAATACCACCTAAAGAAGCGGTTCC
The DNA here is from genome assembly GCA_902602495.3 of Ectocarpus sp. CCAP 1310/34. NCBI lineage: Eukaryota > Phaeophyceae > Ectocarpales > Ectocarpaceae > Ectocarpus > Ectocarpus sp. CCAP 1310/34. The sequence goes on from CACKRE030003441.1 coordinate 53,972, forward strand.
ACTCAACCCAAACAACACCCATCCAACCAACATCAATAACACCCATCAACTTATAATGTCCGGTGGATATTGATGGTCGAGTTTCACTTGTAACTATCTCCCGACGGCCTTGGTCACAAGAGTTCAACGAGCCCGATTATCATAACTAAAACAAAGGCTGACACAGACAGCACGTTAAGGTGAAACACACATCTGCGGCTCCTACGCGACCAAAATCAGCCAGTGTGTGACCCCCTCCCCCTCTGGTGTGTGACAAAATCGATCATCATTAGTCCGAGGTCATCATGCTCTTTCCTTCGAAATCTCCGAAGAAAGGGTGGTTGATAGTGACGTCATGGGTATTTACACGTACCAGAGCCCGAGCGAAATACAAGAGCAATACAGAGACACACAGCAAAAGAGGGGGGATGAGATGAGCTTACCACTTGGTCTCTTCTTTCCCCTCTCCTCATCTATACACACATCCTATACATATCGCACGCTATTACACGTCAATTGGTCTTGCACACAGACCACGTGGCACAGACAAGACATAATTTTGCCCATGGCAACGATCTGCTACACGCACACACCTCTCATTTATCACGCCGCCATGCCATCCTACCCCCCCCTCCGCGGCAAAGCGCAGAAAAGAGCACCCTCAATGCACGCATTCCGTAGGGGCGAATCCACAACAAGGGATAAAAGCGGCACTAAAAGAATGAGAGGTGGATGCAAAAACAAACTGTTGTCTACCTGAGAGGGAGGGGGGGAAAGCGATGCGCCCGTTTGACTAATATCTGGTGGGATCGTCCCTAGCATCGCGCCAGTGGACATCGATGGTACGGTGCACACTTCACCCTGACAACGAGAGCAAATACTCGTTCACCGTTCAACTGCCGGGAAAGCAAGGTTCCGACGGGAATATTCTTACTGTACACTCGGTAGAGTCACGCACCAGGTGGGTGGTCATACGCATCCATCTCTTGCACACACACGGTACTACAAAAAAAAAGCACAACACAAAACCCTGCGTTGATGGCACTTCATGTACCGATGAGGTCGCCGAGAAAAACACGGAAGGGACTCGTGCGCACGCAACAGCTGTACACGTGCGCAGTATCCTTACCCATGAACCTCCCCTTTACTACCCCGCAGCATTTATGTGTCAGCTGGAATACTCACCTCTCTTTCTCTTTCACCAACGTCAAACAAACAAATCAGGCACCCACCCACCGATAGTGATAAATGTCCCCTCACCCACCTCACGCAAGCCTTGCAACACGTCAAACCACCGAACGAAAAAACCAAACGGTTGCTCAACCTCATTGACGAGGCCGATGAACAGTTTTCAGTATTAACACACACACGAAACAAAGAGGACCAAATCAATTCAACACGGGAAAGTACGAAGGCATTGAACACTAAAAAAAAACACAGCAACGACAAGTAATAACAACATTACCTCCTCGGCTTCTCGATGGCACCCTCGAAGTGCGTACACCGAATGCCGCAGGAAAGGAACTACCACGCGCAGCATCCCTCCGAAACCTTCGTGATCCCCCAATCAGAATATATGACGCAAAAACCTAAATGGCCCAAAACTACCCCTCTGTCTTGTCCGTGTGTGCGTGTGTTTCGTCCGTGGATCAATCTAGTTGCAAACATATCGTATTGCTCCAACCCACCGCATACAACCCCCCCTTTCCGAGAAAACGCCGCTTTGCTGCCTCCTACCGCCGACAAGAATGGCAGAGCAGCAGCCCAGCCCCGTCTCCACTCATGAACACGGCCGATAGCAGTGCACGCACGTTCCTGCTTGGCCCTTAGGCACGGGGACTGCACATCGACACCGCCATGCTACGGCGCCCCCCGGCATCTCCGGGGTGGTCACCCCTCCACCCTTGCCCCTCTTGCCCTCGCGCGTGTGGGGACAGAACCTTGGCGTCGATGTAGGGGAACGACCCGTGTAGGGTGGGGAAGGCCTGGGCGTCCATCCGGCCTGGCGTCCAATTCCTAGCGCCCACCATGGGTGCCGCCGTCATATCAGCCGTGGCCGCCGACATGCCCTTCGCCGCCCACCGTGTAGGCAGGGGCAACGCCTCCGCCGCCGTTGCCGTTGCCGCCGCGGCCGTTGGCCACGTGCTGCATCAGCCATCTCGGCGAGCGCATAGGCGGCGACCTCTGGAGGGGGTTCTGCGGCTTTTGCACGGACGCGTGCGGCCAGTACTGCTGCTGCTGTTGTTGCTGCTGCTGCAAGGCCTCGTCCTCTTCCTCCTCATCATCACCATCACCATCATCGTCATCGTCATCGTCCTGCTGCTGCTGCTGCTGCTGCTGCTGCTGCTGCTGCTGCTGCTGCTGCTGCAGGCGCTGCAGGTGCTGCTGCTGCTGCAGGTGCGGCGCGTGCTGGACTTGGGGCAACCAGGAGGCAGACCCCAGCGACGACGGGGAGGAGCTGCCGCCGCCGCCGCCTCCGCCGCCGTAGTGGGGCGACGGCGCGAAGCCGAAGCTGCCGCTCGCGCCGCCGCCGCTGATGCTCCCGATGCTGCTGCTGCCCGGGGTGCCGAGCGGGGCGAGCGCGTCGTGACGCTGCCACCGCCGAGTCGCCGCTCCGCCGTGGCCGTGGCCGTGTCCGCCGGCCGCCGCGTCCCCGCCGGCGGCTGCGCCGCCGAGGTCGGGGAACGACGGCGACTGCTGCCCGGGAACGTACGGCCCGTTGGGGTAGCCCGGTTGTCCGGAGTACGGGTTCATCTTGCTCGCTCGCTCGTTCCTATGGACGGAAGGTGGGGGGGGAGGGGGGGGGTTGAGGGAAAATATTGGGTTAGAATAACTGGTGCTAACTCCTTTTCGTGCAGGTGTTTGCGAGCCAACGTGCTTCTGTCTGGTTCCAGGTCAATTGTACCGCCAAAGCTCGAAAGAACCTCTATCGTTGCCCGGGGATCGGCTTCTTAGGTTCTCCCCGGGCGCGTGCGGCCCATCGACAGTAGTTTCATTCTCTTCATTCATGGCTACAACTTGTGGATGTTGCTGTTGCTGCCTGGTTCCGTTCGGGCTCTGCTTGGTACCATGTCGACTTCTCCTCCAGCATCCGTACCGGTCCAGTCTACCTGATGCGGACGCCTTCCGTGGTCACAGGCCAACAACACTACACTACAATAACTGCCTCTGAAAGGGTACACACGGCAGCATTGCGAAAAACTCAAACGAGAGAATGGAATGGGCCCAGGAAAAATAAAAAATAGAATTATACATCCGAAAAAGAACGGCAGAACATAGTAGAACAACTTCAGAGACAAAAATACCGAACACCGTAGTTAAGTAAAAGAGGCCCCATACAGACGTGCATTCTAACATTTGAAACCTTCTCGCCTACTTTATGTATCATCGAAGAGCTCCCGTGTGCGCGGGCTGATTAGTGTTGTTTGCATATGTTTCAGTAGCAGCATCGACCGCGCGAACCGCTCACCAACTCAATTAATGGTGGTAAACATTTTGCTGCGTGTTAAACCGCCAACAACCCAGCCGGTTTTCCTCCACTCACGAAAAAGCAGAAAAGACTCCACCACGTCCCGTTCGACTGCTGCTGAGTATATCTCGAACGGGTAGTCTTTCTGTGTGTATTATTTTTCCTAAATGATAGAAGGAAATAATGATAATGCTCCGCAGGGTCGCCCGCTGCGGACGTTCCTTTTTTATTTCATCAGTCAGTATGACCCAACGATAGGCCAGGGCCCATTCTGCTAGCAGAAAAAAGAGCAGATTTGGCCTTACGGAGCATATGCTTAAGCAGATCCAATTTCAACATCTGCTTGAGCAGAACACGCGATGTTCGAGCAGAACCACCTGCTCCCGGAGCAGAACCACATACTGCTGGCGCATATCAATCGTAAAACAAGCACGAGTGTCCATTTTGCTGGCATATCCGGCTGCAAGGCGTGCCAGAGGCTGCTGGAAGACGGACATAATTGGACTTGAGTCCAATACAAGCACCTGGGCATCTCACCGTCTGCAGTGCACCTTGTGTCACAATGGTATGTTTCATCTAGTTGTTGCATACTATCATACTACTATATAGCATTGTAGGTCCACTACGTGAATATTTGCAGCCAAGATTTTGAAAAAAGTCTGCCCAGCTGCCCAGCAGTCGCTACATCGCTGCACTCGGCACACCGCACACCGCACCACACTACACCACGGCACTACGGTTCGACGGTCTGGCGCCGCAGCTACCGACCCCGATCCCTATCATGTCGAGTATCGACGTATGTATGCGCTAGCTCTGGAGACGACGACAGCAGTCGTATTGCGGCATCCGCCCTTATTAAGTACAACAGGCGCAGCGAGTAGGGTGGAGATACTTTAGTGCTACTTTCCGATAAGTTGGTCTTCCGCTCTTTGTTTTTTTCTGCGGTGGAACACCGCTCTCGGGGATGTTTCGCCTTTGGCCTTTCTTTGTCATGGTGTGGCGGTTTTGGTTGGCAGCGGGCAACCATTCGTATCGGGTACTGGTCGGGGTGGGGGCGGGGGCGGTCATCATGCGATGACTCGAAGAATATTGTATTATAATATTCAGCAACCTGTTGAACCCTGGAGTGAGTGATAAAAGCCGAACAAATCACTGCCTGACATGAACGCGGTGGAAGGAATGAATGGGTGATCCTTCGACATCCTTTCTGTAGAAATAGCATTAAATACGGCATGAGACGAGGAGCAACTTGAGCCCAAAAAAACGCAAACACGCAAGTGAGGCACTACTAGCATTGAAAGAGCCAAAACATGATGCATTGTGCATAGGTTGGTGACGGCATAATATCCATCCACCCTGAACAGTAGTAAACTAGTAGAACAAGAGAGCATAACTGGCCGAAACAAACATGCGTATGTGAGGGCAGATCCACCCAAAAGGAGCAGAACACGAGCAGATCCACCCGAAAGGAGCAGAACACGAGCAGAATTGGCGCAAAATTACGAGCATATGTGACGGCATAACGGACGAAAATGAGCAGAAGCAACGAGCAGATTGGACTTTTAAAGCAGATGCTTGCCGAAAAAAAGGAGCAGAAAAAAAAAAAAAAGCAGAATGGGCCTGGGCCTACCCAACGAGTCCATCTCTACATCGAAGGAATGAGTCTACGACAGATTATTATAGCAACTAATCCATAGCGTCAGCGAAAGTGCCGTTTTTCCACGATTGCCCGAGCAGCAGCACACAGCAGTGATATATCCCCCGGGGTAACAGGGTCAACATGACAATTTGGTAGCTGTCGTTTTGTTGAGTTGTTTTGGGGGGGGAGGAACAATGGGCGAGAGAGGAAGAAGCTTCCACGAGTCACCATGCATGCATACGTAGCGTACACATGGCGCTACTGCTGTACCGCCCACGCCGCTACAGTAGAGGTCTCTGTCTTATACTTCGTCGCATAGTGCGGGTTGAATAGAGCCGGTGCTCGGCACGTGTGCCGATGTTTGTTTTCGGCGGGCACGAACTGAGTTTTTCAATAATTCTAATTACTTTGAATAGTCATTGTTGTCGTGAAGATGGTGGTGCACAACCTAAACTAGAGGCGTTGGAACCGTCTCGTCGAGATCTTCCGAACGCCCATCGCGTGAGTTTCATACATAACATCCTCTTCGTCGTGGAGAATTCGCGCCTTGCACATCGGTCCTATCGGTGTGTGGTATTCACCTTCAAGCAGAGTAGTACATGAATGGTCCCGAGGGATGTCGACAGCAGTCGCAGAATTAAGGGCAGCTAGCTAGCAGTGACTTTATACAAACTTGACAACCCAAGGCTCTTTTTATCAGAATCTGAAAGGACGATTGTGAGAATCCTCGACCTGCCCGTTTCCAACGGCGGAACTGAGCGCTGCCAAACCAGCACTACTAGCGGCCCCGAATCCGCGGCTTGCTGTCTCGCCGCGCTGCTGGCTCCGTGGACAACGGGGATGCCATGCGTCATTTCACCATGGGTGGTGGGCTGGCTACAGCAGTATCATGTACTTGGAACAAATTCAACCCAAGTCGTGCCAAAGGCACAGGGAGACAGACTGACAGCAAAGCGCCCCTCAGGAGGAACGCAACATGGGATGCTGCAAGGCGCGGTTACTATGCATATCTAGTACGTCGGCGATCTCTTGGGTGAAGTACGTACATCACACAAGAAAGACCCAACGAAAACGATCGGTGCTATGCGTAGGCCTGGTCGTGCCAGCAGAGAAATCAACAAATGATGTAATTGGTTGGTTGAACTTCGCCGCGCGTGTGCGTGCTGTCACCTCTCAAGCGCCACACACACCGACACTAAGCTTGCGCACACGGATAAACTTCACGCAAGCTAGACTGGTAAAAACTCCCCGCCATAGCAGGAGTGCCTGCTGCTGCTGCTGCGGTGACGGGGCTGTCAGTCCACCGCTGGGGCCTCACCTCACTCCCCTTGATGATGTGTTTCTTTGTTGCTGCGCACCCAAGTTTCCAAGCACCGCTGCAAGATCCCCGGGCGGATTGAGATGATCCCCGCTAGCAGTGGCTGCGTGCAGCGCCTGTTTCGACTCGCCTCGTTGCCTTTCTTGTTCCTGTCTCTGTGCCCACGCTGATTTTGCCGGGATCGAGCGTTGCAATAGGTTGGTAAATGTTAGGATGTCTCTCAGAGTAAGTTGAGATCTCCGCGAGGATTTTGTACCACAAACCCTTCCGATCTCTCTGCTTACGTACGTCTAGTCAATCCGCGTCAACAGAAAAAAAACAAAAAAACAAAAAGTAAGGTTCCGCAGAATGTTCCGCGTCTGTAAGATCTTTTCAACATCAACGACCAGGACCGTACTGCTGTAGCAGGTGTAGGTACATAGGTGTGCGTGATCAAGAATTGTCACTTAACCGATGAACCGCTACCACACGGTTGATGTAGCTGCTGTAGCTGCTGTTGCTGCTGTTGCTGCTGGTGGTTGGTGCTGTGTGGTGAGTACAGATCGCGCTTACCCCCGGCCATTATCTGATCAAGCGACTGACGCGACGATCGATGATAATCACATCGTCATAGCATGTACGATTCGTTCTTGTTGGGCAGTAGGCAGTTGACCATGGAATGGAATTCCGAATACAATGTAAAACAGCACCAGCTATATTTGCATTGTCAGAACAAGGCGCGCAATATCTTGATGCGTGCGCATTCAACACGACCAGACTCAAGTTACGCTGTAGATACGCGAACGGACCAGAGGAGACCAGAACGACCATAGTCTAGATAGATATGCGAACGGACCAAAACGGTCATTTGGTGCCATTTGGGCAACGACCAGCAGCAGCTGGGTCTACCTGAAGACTGTACCGAAGACCCAAAGAATGGCGTTGTTCTAAAGTAACCAATACGAATTCATCGAGGCGTCCGCCGACGCAAGACCTTCTTTGCAGCCGCGTGATGATGGTGGTCGAACTTACTTGTCATGACCAACGCGGCCCGCCCGCTGCAAGGCGATTTGGCATTATTTTCACCTCCAACATGGATTTTTGTTTGACGATCGATTGTGATCGGCTGCGGCCGACTCTCGGTCCTTCTTCCGTGGTATCTACAGACAGAACGGGAGGCATTCCCTTGTCCAATATGATATGATTTTGTCATGGCGAAGGAAGCTGAACAAGACTGGACGATCACTTGCTGCATTCAAGGCTAAAAAATAAAGAAACATCATATCTTCATCATTTTATTGCATCATGCGCGACACGGAAATCAACAATATGGTATGCTACTTTTAGGCACTTGTTTATGGTTTCCAAATCTTTATCTTCCTTTCTTTCGACAAATGTTGACTTTTTCGACCTTTTGGGCAGTCTGCCTCCCGAACGAGTGCGAATCAGCTGTTCGACCTTCGAGAGCAGTCACAGCTTTGGCTGAGATGTCTACAGATCGCCTACATGCTTCGCCAGGGTTCACGTTTGATTTTTTTCCAGCAGAGGAAGATATTGAACATTCGGCCGAAAGGCCACCTCGGAGCAAATCTGGGGCCAAGATCTGTCCAAAAGCTGGTGTTGGAAAAATCTTGCGTGAAAATTGCACACCTAGAAAAAATCAAACGTGGACCCTGGCGAAACATGTAGGCGATCTGTAGACATCTCAGCCAAAGCTGTGACTGTTCTCAAAGGTCGAACAGCTGATTCGCACTCGTTCGGGAGGCAGACTGCCCAAAAGGTCGAAAAAGTCAACATTTGTCCAAAGAAAGGAAGATAAAGATGTGGAAACCAAAAACAAGGGCCTTACTACTTTAGCAACACATTTGCCGGCCGGAGAGTACTCGCAGCCGAGGATCCTATTGGATAATGGTACTACAGAAAGCAGCCGGACGACATTGTATACTATCGAGAAGAGAGGATCGCGTTCGCTGGCTTCAGTCAGCTCAAACCTAGCTCGAGGCACTATATGCAACCAACCCCTGAAATATCTACTCCCAGGTAAAGGTAACTGTGAGCAGGGGAATACAAGTCAAAATGACGGATACCTTGCTTGGCACACGGACGGGTTAACATCAATAACTAACTACGTTCGATACTCAGCAGCGCCAGAGGCGCCTAGCATGGTTCCGTTTACCAAATACCATGGAACATACCGTACATCCCGTGACTCCTAACAACAAAACCACCATACGCATGGTAAATAGAGGAACATCTCCCCCGTCGTCAGTGGTTCCGAGTCAACATCGAAACGGCACACCACGGCTGTTTCCGGGTCCAACCTGAATATGGCTCCATTCTGTAACTTTTTGACAATGGCATACACCCCCGATCACCGTGGCCACCCCCACCACCATCTCCTCGGAGGACTTCCACATCAACCTCCCCCCCGACCGCCCGCCAGTCCGCACTGTCATATTCCTCCGCCAGCATCGTACAGGTCCACTCCCTTTGCCTGCTGCTGCTCCCCCTCTCCCCCTACCGCTGCTGCTGTCGATGTTGATGGCAACGGCTGTGCTCGGGGCCCTCTATCCCCGGTGCGCCAGTAGGCTGCCAGGGCGCTGCCAATGAGGGAATGGCACGTAGCCGAGACCGCTCCCGGGATCGCCGACAAGGGGTCCGCGAGGCCCCTCTGCGCCAGGACGACCGCCAGCGCAGAATTCTGCATGCCAACCTGTTTTTTTGTTGTTGGACGCACGCACGCATTCCGGGAGGAGAGTGCGTTTGCCTGTTATTCACTACACCGCGCGTGGTGTCTCTGTGTCTCTGTGTCTCTGTGTCTCTGTGTCTCTGTGCCTCTGTGTCTCTGTGTCTCTGTGTCTCTGTGTCTCTGTGTCTCTATGTCTCTGTCTCTGTCTCTCTCTGTCTCTCTCTCTCTCTCTCTCTCTCTCTCTCTCTCTCTCTCTCTNCTCTCTCCCTCTCTCTCTCTCTCTCTCTCTCTCCTCTGTCTCTCTCTCTCTGCCTGCCTGTCTGTGACTCTTCTCTGTCTGTCTGTCTGTCTGTCTCTCTCTCTCTGCCTCTGTCTCTGTCTCTCTCTCTCTGTCCGTCTCTCCCTCTCTCTCTGTAAGTGTGTGTGTGTCTCCCTCTCTGTCTCGAGTAAAACAAGATAGTGTGTCTTGTGTGTGAGTTTCTTTGGTTGGCATCAACCGCGTGCTGCAAACCGGCTGACCCATGAAAATAGTTGTGGGATGACAGACGAAAACATTGTTCTAGTCTAGTCAAAGGCTTCTACCGACAGGGGGGGGGGGCAGGAGTTGGACTATAACAGCAGTGTCCTGTGTGTTTGTGTGCTGCTTCGAAGCATTTAAGTGTATTTGTTACCCAGTTGCGTAACGATTAGACCCCCGTCTTACAAACGTAGCGGCTGCATATCAAACTAAAAAACTACAACGCTCTCATATTCCTTTCATATTCGACGTACAGCAATAGAAGCAGAACGCCCGTTGTGAATAAAACACGTTTCGGAGGGAACCAAGAAAAAGAAAGCATATTCCATGCATAAGTATGTAAAACGACGATCAGGACCACCAGCAAAGCATAGAGAAAAGATGGCTGTGTTGTGAGAACTGATCTCATTCGTGTCCTATTTGCGACAAAGGGGTGCGTTAGTGAGAATCTTGAGCGGCATCTCCTTGCTAACTTCTATAGAGTGTCGGGCCAAAGCGCGCTTGAGAACAAGCAACGTCTGCCCTCCTCTCGATGTATCGACAGGCCAATCAGTGGTTGTCCTTCCGACCTCACCTCGATACTTGTTGTACGAGCCTCTTGCTCGGTAAAACCGCAAGCTCGCATCCCTCCGTATCCCACCGCGAATCTGAACGAGAGAGCGAAGCAGGGGGCACATACGAAAATCCATACGGGATTGGGAGGGGGGTGGGAGGGGGGTACTCATAGTCGTGCATGTCGTAGTCGTTAGACCATTGACCTCGCATCCCTACAAAGCCGGGACGGAGCACGCCGGGTTCTCACCGGACCAGGCTCTCACATCACCAAGCGCGAAGCGCCGTGAGGTATTCGGCGAGTCGCATGAAGGGTGCGCTGCATCCTGCTAAGGGTGTTCGGCATCTTGTGCTTACTTCCTTGCGTACGGATGACAGCTGCGTATGAATTAATTTATTTTCTGGTGCTTTCACTTCCAGAGACAGTTGTAAGCACTGTGTAACTGCCTCGAGGGTGCTTGACCATTTTAACACAACGTGGTGCGATCATCCCCCTTGCGCGGAGTGAGGGTTCTCCACCCCGCACAACATGATCTACTCGACCACCATTATGGTTACCGCCAAAAAAAAATAAACGGAGGAAAAAAAAAAAAACGGTAACCTGGTTGCCGAGTTCACGAAGTGAATTGGCTTGTTTTACAACGTCGTTGCCAAGCGACGAAAACCCAATCCCGATAGGCAAACACCGGGGGGGGGGGGGTGTACTCATAGTCGTGCATGCCGTAGTCGTTAGACCATTGACCTCGCATCCCTACAAAGCCGGGACGGAGCACGCCGGGTTCTCACCGGACCAGGCTCTCACATCACCAAGCGCGAAGCGCCGTGAGATATTCGGCGAGTCGCATGAAGGGTGCGCTGCATCCTGCCGAGGGTGTTCGGCATCTTGTGCTTTCTTCCTTCGGTACGGATGACAGCTGCGTATGACATAATTTATTTTCTGGTGCTTTCACTTCCAGTGACAGTTGTAAGCACTGTGTAGCTGTCTCGAGGATGCTGGACCATTTTAACACAACATGGTGCGATCATCCCCTTTGTGCGGAGTGAGGGTTCTCGACCCCGCACAACATGATCCACTTGACCACCATTATGGCTACCGCCAAAAAAAAATGAGGTAAAAAAAAACGGTAACCTGGTTGCCGAGCTCACGAAGTGACTTGGCTTGTTT
>CACKRE030003441.1:83511-101097 GCA_902602495.3 Ectocarpus sp. CCAP 1310/34
GACGAGAGAGATGCCCCGGTAGTTGCCGCACTCCATCGTGTCCCCCTTCTTGAACAGCACTTTGATGGTGGCATCCTTCCACTACTGTGGTACGTCCCCCGTCTGCCACACGTCCACGACAATGGCGTGGAATTCGCGGAGGAGACCTTGATCTCCGTCCAGGAAAAGCTTGATCAGCTCAGCCGGTAGGTCGTCCGGCCCGACGGCCTTTCTGTTGGCCATTTCCCGTACCGCTTCCTCAATCTCAAGTAGAGATGGTATGTCGTCGAGTGGCACGCACGTGGGCCATCGCTTGGCCTTGTCAGCCGCATGCAGGTCGATGGTCGGCGACTTGGTGTTGAGAAGCTTGTGGGACCACCGTGCCCACCGTTGGCGAATAAACGTGGGGTTCCGAAGGACCTTGCCATCCTCGTCCTTGATGTTCTGAGAGGTGAACGATCTCTTACCTTCGACGTCGATGTGGTGTTGACGTTCGGTTGCTGGGACCCCACCTGCGAAAGGCGAGAAAGAGAGAGAGAGAGAGGAGACTACAACAAGAGAGCGGAGAGAAGACAAGGCATTAGCTCTCGAGAAGACACTCACTCTCGTCTCTCTAGCCCACCGCATGCTGTCAGACATGATGTATCGAACGGCGATGATATCCAATGTGGGCTCAGCAACAACGAACACAAGAAACAAATATAGTCGCCGTTTGCGAACTGTGGACTATCGTTTTTTGGTAGAAAGTGAGAACCAAAAAGAAACCAAAAACACTCATACGCATGCTGAGATACCTCGGACAACACCCGGAACAAGGCCTAATGTCTACGGCATTCAAACGTTTGAGAGCGCGTTACCTGGAATTATTTCCAAGACCTTCAAAATCAGTAAAAAGGAAACCCAAATTGCTTATTTGGTTTTACTAGTGCACTTGCGGATGTCGTCCAATTGCGCCACATACATCCTCATGCGAGATAACATCCTTAGTCTTATTCCACCGGAAGCTCGTGACTTTCGGAATCTTGTCTCCCAGATCGTACCGGGATTCAAGTACGGTGAGACTACGGATGGTCTATTTCTTAATGCAACTAGAGTGGGAAGGGAGATTGCACGTACAAGCTCTTGCATTTGTAATGATGTTCGTTGGAAGAAGTATGCGGTTGAAATGAAGGATTGATCTCGCGTAGTGGCCACCACGGATATGACTTGCTTGCAATAAGAGAATGCGGCAGCAGTTTTGAACTTGCAGTCTGATTTTCGATTTGTGAATGCCCCACAGCTCTTTGCGGAGGACGGGGAGGAAGCCAATCTGACACTTTTCGATAACACAGAATATGCACTTTCAGAGCTAGTCTAGTGACTGAATTGTGTCACGAAGTAGAGACGAAATTTCCAGAAATTCAGGGATGGTTTTCGACAGCTTTGGATAACATTGCTGAGCAACTAGACTCCGCCGTAGAAGACCCGGACTATCTGCCGCACACGGGCCATATCGACTTCCGAGAGGCTCAGAAAGCGTTCAAAGTACTTCAGAAACAAGTAGTGTTTACTAGAGTGGGTAAGGCTGCAAAATGCATTTGTGTTATGTGTAAGGCTTATTATATTAGACTAGCGGAAACGGAAGTTAATGGGGAGGGATACGAAAAAATGACTGGGGGCACGTTTGAAGAAATGAAGGAAGCCATCACCACACGGCAACTCAAATTTCTGGAAGATGAACATCTACCTGCCCCTAAAGAATTTCTCCAGATCCCAAACACGACAAGACGCAAGTCTAGGAAAACCCATTAACAACCTACCAGATGCCTGCTGCAGAAACTTCATAAAGATAAGGTAGCTTGTCGAAGTATAACCACATGCTGTGCTACTNGTAAGGCTGCAAAATGCATTTGTGTTATGTGTAAGGCTTATTATATTAGACTAGCGGAAACGGAAGTTAATGGGGAGGGATACGAAAAAATGACTGGGGGCACGTTTGAAGAAATGAAGGAAGCCATCACCACACGGCAACTCAAATTTCTGGAAGATGAACATCTACCTGCCCCTAAAGAATTTCTCCAGATCCCAAACACGACAAGACGCAAGTCTAGGAAAACCCATTAACAACCTACCAGATGCCTGCTGCAGAAACTTCATAAAGATAAGGTAGCTTGTCGAAGTATAACCACATGCTGTGCTACTACTACGGAAGGGGCGGGACGAATAGCACATGATGCGTGTTTAGCTGAAATGTTACCAGTTTGTGATGCACTGTGGAGAGAAGTTGGAAGCTCCATCGGAATTGATTCAGAATGATCCTGGATCACTAAAGGTGGAGACGAAATTCTGGAGGTTCTGACCGGGGCAGATCAGATAGCGCGTTCTATTCGGAAAGGCTGACCATTTGACTATATGCAGTCATCGATGACAGCGCACGTAGTCAAATGGTCAGCCTTTCCGAATACGTTCAACTGGTGATTGTTCACCACACACTGTAGAAACGTATAATTTTGTGGCTATGTATACAAACATTCCTTTGCCCACCCTTTTAGTCCCATTGAAAGCATCCATTGATCTGGTGTTTGATTTCCAACTCCAGGATTCTGAGTTTCGTTCAATTTCTGTTACGTATGGTTTTAAGGATAGCTCTCCGTTCGTTAAAAAGGAATATGTACATTGGTCCAATAAGGAACCAGTTCCAGTAGACAAGGGCAACAAGAAGGGGAAGACGTTTCTTATTGGGAAAGATCGTCTATTCCGATGGTTTGAGTTTGTTTTGACGGAAGGGTACGTTCAGTTTGGACCTCATATGCATATGTACCGCCAATTTTCTGGTATATGAATGGGATCCTCACCTGCACCTGATTTTGCTAATGTATCTGCTTACATGCACGAGTTGAGGTTTTATAAAGAGATGGTCACAGAGTTCAAAGCTGCTGCGCAATCTTGTGGTGACAGTCGTCGTGAGTCTATGTACCCTCGAGTGTTCATTGAACAATACGGCGTAAGGACAAATCGATACATTGATGACATCATCACTGCCGCTCTGGCTTCACAAGCCAATGGTTTAAGACTTGGGGATATCATATATAGCGGTAGTACTCTATACGATCCGGCAGACCTGGGCATGAGCGAAACGTTAGGAGGAATGCACGAAAAACTGAAAAGTGATAAAGATGATGAAGATGACCCAAGAACAAGTAGGACAGAGCGCGCACTTTCTAGACATGGAAATAGTCCAAGACGTGACAGGTTCTCAGGCAGGCATGTATGTATGATAAACGACATACTATGAGCTCTTTGAAGTCGTACCGTAGGTTTCCCCACATTGAGACTAAAATAAGTCACCGCTCAAAGTATGCGGTATTGCATAGTCAGTTATGAAGATTTGCCGTCCGTTGCACCCGCGTTGAATATATTGAGCTAGCTGCAGCAAAGCTGATGAGGGACATGTTGATACATCATTATAAGGAGGATATATTAGTTACTAAGTTACACAGTTTTCGTCAAGCATTCTTTAGGAAACACCTGTATATTTTCCGAAATCCTTTAGTTCAGATGTCAGAGTACAGTTTTGGTATGGTGTTGAGCACAACATTTGGTACCGTGTTCGCCATGGGGGTGATTCGTAAAGTTTAACTGTAAGAATAAGCGTGGAGGTAGGAGCAAAATGATAGGACGTATTTTGTCGATGGACGTACAGATAACCAACGATGTTGGTATCAACGCAGGTAGCCACTGTGGTATCAATCAGGATGTGAGGATTGATTTGAACATACTATTAGAGACATGAGGATGGTTGAATGGAGCTCAATGGTTTTGTTAGAATTCTCTCTTGAAGGACGGAATGTAACGTGCAAAACAAAACCTAAAAAACATCAAAACGTCTTCAATCACCCAACACCAGGGTGAAAAACAATCGATACGAAGGCAACAAACTGACTCAGTAACCATTCACAAGGGAGAACACAGTGCCCAGTGTCCCTTGAAAGATCTGATGAAACAAAATCTTCTAATCTCAGATCAATTGACGCCACCTGACCAGGTGAAAACTTCTTCAAAATTAATTTCTAAACCTCACATCAAATGACGTCGTTTGACCAGGTGAAAATGCGACACGTCGATGGTCTCCAAACCTATATTGAGCAGACGGTCACGGGAGCCCCCTTTGAACACTCTCACGTTTTATCCCTACCGCCAACCTCCCATTGTGTTCGGAGCAGCCGGCATTCGGATCCCTGCCGTGGTACCACATACATAGCTCTCCTCCGATAAGACTTGAGGCAAGGCGGGAAGGCTGTATCGAGTTTCGTGCAAAGCCGCTCACCCATATTGACCTCGCAGCTGACACCACCTTCTCCTGCTGCGTATCAACTCCCAGGTGTGTATTTGGATACAACGCGTGTGTACCTTTCGTCGTGTACCAGTTAAGATCCACTACAATCGACTACTACTCGTTGCTGCTGCTACTGCCCTTCATGAGGGATGATCTACAACATGGCTGAGACACGCTGCAAACGGTCTCGACAACACTCTTCGACACACACCGTTCGAAGAAATCAGGGAAGTACCTACATTGACCGCAACTCTACTGCTGTGCTGACCGCCGCCTGTTCATTTGCCTCGATGATACGTTGCACACAAGAAAGACTAAACTCCTTTGCTGTAAATCAGTATCACTCCTGACCTACTATCCTATGTATCTCCCTCCCCTTCAACGCGTTTCACCTACACGAAGAACAACGTAACATTGTACATTTCAAAATGAGCGGGAAATAGCCACACTCAATCTACAGTACAACTCCAACTGTTGAAATTATTATTTTTTTTTAAATATTGTGATGCGTGTACATGTACAACAGTCCTACAGCTGTACATACTGTTCTTGCCGGCCACAAGATGCGGAAGCTGCTCGAACTCGGGGACAGGTCATGATTTGCGATTCCCCACCGAACACCGAACGGTCGAAACCATAGACATGAGTGCCTGTCACCCCGGTGGTCTAGTTGGTAACCTCGAAAACTTCTAGAGGTCAGGTCAGGGGTTCGAATCCCGGCGTAAGTAAGCGAGCTTTTCTTGCAAAGTGAGTTTTTCTCTCGCTTCCGCTCCTGGCCTAGTGGATGGCGCTAGTTCGTGTGTACACAGAGAGAAGAGAGTGCTGAACTCTTGTCGCATTAAAAATCGAAGGCAATGCACCGCAGGAGGGGAGGGTAGAGAGGGGCTCTTCTGTGTGCCCACGGGTTGGAGTAATAAACGGCACTAAATAGTGCTGTGAGCGCTGATTTGAAGTGAAGACAAAAAAACAAAACAAAAAAAGACATGGCAAGTAAGCACCCCCTCACAACAAAAATAAAAAACTGAAATAATGGGTGGGTCAGTGGGTGGGTGGCCGGCGGACCCCAAACAGCAAGGCATGAAAAAAGAAAATAGCAAGGAGGTAGAACGAAGACAAGTGAGCCAGACGCGACAGGCTTCTCAGGAAGGTGGCAAAAGAGAGCATAGAAAAGCCACCATCTCCGCTCTGAACCGCTGGAAGCTTTCACATAGCATTGCATGCAGCAAACAGTATAGGGGCCATGCCCATTGCGTCACCACGTAAAGAGGTAGCGCCCATCGCCTCACATGCAGCAGCCGGGTACACGGGTAGCCTCTTCTTACTAAGCAAGAAGCAAAGCGATTGCGGTTGACATTCGATGTTGTTGGGACCTCAACGGCGAAAAAGCGAGAGAGAGAGACAGGTACTTCAGTTAGCGCCCGCAATTAAGAAATCTTTTTTTAAGAAATAGAGGCTCATTTTTCCACGAAAGATAAGAAAATAGGGTTAAGAAACATGGCTCACGCTGGGTCACACAATAAGAAATGTCCCAATAAGAAACAGCGGCGACCGCTGCCCCACGACATAAGAAACGAGGGGCTACGGGGAGAGTGCGTCGAAAAAGAAACACCCCACAGCTCCTCCTATCTCTCGCTCTTTCCCCCCTCTCCCACTACCTCCCCCCTCCCAAGTGCATTATTAGTTGTACGACGAAGGGGGAGTGTTTTTTTTTTGCGGCACCCCCT
The DNA here is from genome assembly GCA_902602495.3 of Ectocarpus sp. CCAP 1310/34. NCBI lineage: Eukaryota > Phaeophyceae > Ectocarpales > Ectocarpaceae > Ectocarpus > Ectocarpus sp. CCAP 1310/34. The sequence goes on from CACKRE030003441.1 coordinate 89,530, forward strand.
CCGGCCCCCTGCCGGCTCTGGCGCTCTCTGGCGCTCCGGCTCTGGCACAGCGCACCCGACAAGCTGCGAACCATATGCTGTCTGCTGTACGGTTTTGATGATGCTCTCCGCCAGCTTTCGTGAGCAGAGAAAATAAGAACTTGCCGATTAAAGAAGTTCAGCAGGATTTGGCGGCACGAAAATAAGAAACTTCACATACGAAATTGAACGACATACGCTGAGTTCATAGCCGACAATAAATAAGAATTCGAGGCTGGACCTGAAATAAGCGTTTCTTCTCTGCGGGCGCTAACTGTACTGTATGTAGCAGGTTGACTGTAGATCAAAGGAAGAGAGCGCCGAGAAGGCATGATAACTATCGAGAAGACACTCACTCTCGTCCCTGTGGCCCACCACAGGCTGTCAAACATGTATGTGCAGCGACCAGCACGACATCCGATGTGCGCTCAGCAAACAACAAACACAACAAACAAATATAGACTACATATATCTAGTACAAGAAGGAAGAAGAGCCCAGCCGACAACGGGCGCTCAAACGAAACCACAAGTCAACAACCAATGGGGCGGAAGGCGGGCAGGAGACGGACGAGACGGCGAGGGAAGAAACCAAACGAGAATATTACAATGTATCGCTGGTTGGTGGCCATATATGCTGGGGAGGGGTTGAGATTGATAATGTTGCCAAACCACCTGAGCTCTGAAAATTCAGTTGTGGGTTGCTGTCGGTGTGTAGATGCGATATTCTGTCTCAGATTTTTAATCCGAGGTCGGGAAGGTGGGTTTTCAGCGAAACTTAGTGATTTGTCTTCTTCAATGTACAGGGAAACGCAAATCAGGGGAAACGAACTTTATGTCCCCCCCGGGGACAAAACTGGGATTTCCCCATATCTTGCCCATTTCTTGGGCTTTTCAGACCACTGTTCCGGTAGAAAAACCCTACAGTTTTTGCACATTTACTGGCCACTTCCCACCAGGGGACGCGAAATTTGTGTCCTCCCCCGGGGAAAAAACGGGGATTTCCCCATATTTTGCCCATTTTATGCGCTTTTCAGACCGCTGTTCCGGTAGAACAAACCCTACAGTTTTTGCACACTTTACTGGCCACTTCCCACCAGGGTACACGAAATTTGTGTCCCCCCCCGGGGACAAAACGGGGATTTGCCCATAATATTACTACCAAGGGTAGCGCACAATACTTGCAAACGTTGCGTTCGACACCACACCAGAAAAAGCAAGGAGAACAACAGATGTCGACGAGTTCCATTCTTGTGGTTGGCAGCCAACACATCCATCCATCCCTAGCCCACCTCCGGGAACCTCTTCTTCGCGATACGTACGCGACCTCTTGAGCGTATGTATTGCGCTTCCTCCCGCTCCCCCTCCTCCTCCACCTCCTCGTCCTCGTCCTCGTCCTCGTCCTCCTCCCCCTCCTCCCCCTCCTCGTCCTCCTCCTCTCCCTCATCTTCCTTCTCCCCTTCCCCACCCACCTCCCCCATGCTCTGGTCAAGCGTAGGCGCCACTGGGGACTCGTCCGAAGATATGACCGGAAGAATAACGCCGGTCAATTGAGTCCCAAGCGTGCGTCTCCCAACCATCTCTTTTCCCGACTTCTCCATCACCTCGCCAACCAAGTCGGGGTACACCTTCGCTACCATGCAGTCATCGTAGCAGCCTATTCGGCAAGTCGAGCAGTAGCACGANCCTTCTCCATCACCTTGCCAACCAAGTCGTGGTACACCTTCGCTACCATGCAGTCATCGTAGCAGCCTATTCGGCAAGTCGAGCAGTAGCACGATGCGCCCCGAACCCGCAACTTCCAAGATCTGGTGAACTTCTTGGGGGCGGCCTATTTCCTCGCCCTGGACTCGTCTACCGCCCACTTCCTAGCCGGCAACACCTTGTCTCCGGCCGCTCCCACCACAAAATCGTCTGTCTGCACCCCCACACTAGTAGCCCACACAAGACTATAGGTATCCTGCACCTCCCCCTACTCCTCCTCTGGTCCCGGGATTCGTCACGTCACTCCGTGTCTTGCGCTCGTTGTACACGTAGCATCCCTCACTCGCAGCGATCTTGGGGGCGATGTCGTGGTTCGTGTTGTGCATCCGCCGCCGTGCGTCGCTGAAAGTCTCGTGCCGGATGCCGAGACTGTTGGCTCGCTCGGCAAGGCTCACTTCACCAGATTCAACGGGCTTGCACCGCTGGCCGGGGTGGCAAAGTACACGTGTGCTCTCCCGCTCCGGCTGCTACAGCGAGCGCTGTCTGGTAAGTGGTCCACCCTATCGAGCTGTTGCAGTGCTGCTTCAGCGCTTGCAACGACGCACGGAGTGCACGAGTGTTGGCCGCGTCGATCGCAGCCACCTTAGCTGCTGCCTGCTCTCCCGCGCCAGCATCCAGCATGGCCCGTACTCGCTCCATCAACACGGGGTCGTTCTGCATCAAATCCATCGCGCTAGAGCGAAGCTCCTCCGCAACCTGCATACAACATATCAGTAGTTATGGGACGAGTCGGGGGAACATATGAGTGAGCGACAAATAAACACCACGGTAGCAGCGTCATGGCAGCAGTTACAGCAGTCACCAAACCCGTGCAACTTTTATTGCGCTTTCTGTGCTGAAGATATCGACGTGGTGGAATGGACCTCAATTCTAAGGGGCAAAGAGGACGGGCAGCGCGTGTACCAAATTTCAAATTCAAGAATAGAGCAGCTGGCACGAACTGGCGCGCAAAGTAAAGCGCAGTCAATCAAGCACTAGAGCACCTTTCAGCAGCACCTCAGAAGTGATTCAATACTCACCGCTTCCTCTCGCGAAGTATCTGGGGTAGCACCGCTTCTAGTCCCGCCATCATGAGCCAATGCTAGAGGGTCGGAGGGAGCTGCGTCCGCCCCCTTGCGCCTTCTTCGCCGCAGCAGATGAAGCAGCAGAAGCAGCAGCAGGCTGTCGTTTCCCGCGTTTCGACGCTCTCTCTCTGATGCCTTCAACATGCTCTCTACCCTTTTCGAGGAGCTCAACTTCATCAGCAACCACAGATTGCACGGGTTTCCAGCTGCCTCGGTGGTACCCTTTCTCAACAGCTGGCTGATCAGCAGTATCCCGCGGATGTGCTTCTTCCGCTGCTGTCTCACTACCCCCTCTTCCCCTCGGATTTCGATTGTGCGGTCTACCTGCATGAGGCTGCCACNGGAGCTGCGTCCGCCCCCTTGCGCCTTCTTCGCCGCAGCAGATGAAGCAGCAGAAGCAGCAGCAGGCTGTCGTTTCCCGCGTTTCGACGCTCTCTCTCTGATGCCTTCAACATGCTCTCTACCCTTTTCGAGGAGCTCAACTTCATCAGCAACCACAGATTGCACGGGTTTCCAGCTGCCTCGGTGGTACCCTTTCTCAACAGCTGGCTGATCAGCAGTATCCCGCGGATGTGCTTCTTCCGCTGCTGTCTCACTACCCCCTCTTCCCCTCGGATTTCGATTGTGCGGTCTACCTGCATGAGGCTGCCACGAGCCACGGCCAGGCCCAAGTCGGGACGGCCGTCCTAGAACGAGACTAGGTCTGATGACCTCGAGAGTGGTGTCCTCTGTATGTAATTCGATCAAGCGGAGTCGATTGCCGTGGAGAACAAGGCTTGCGTCTTGCGTTGGCGATGTTTGCGGTCAAACAGGATGCGCCGCATCGTTTATCTTGAAAAATGTGGGAGATTATTTTTTTCGTTATTTTTTTCGTTCGGTTGGTCTCGCCGAAACGTTTCTAGAACCGGTCTCCGTTTTTCATGGCGACGAAAACTAAAACTCGTTCTAGGACGCCATTCTCCGGCATATACCGGAAGGCGCCCATTACAATGTATCGCTGGTTGGTGGCCATGTTTGCGTGTTTGCTTGTTGGTTAGTAGTCTCTCCACCGTGTGCCTTTTCCTGTCTCTTGTTTCTTGTTATTTTCGGCCTGGTCCCTATTTGTCCTCGCTGCTTTTCATTTTGTGTTCTCTTTCCTTATTACTTCGAAGTATTACTGCTGTCTCCTTTTGTTATTTTTTCTCTTTATAGATTGATCTCTTTGTTTTCTATTTTTCTCTATTTTCTCTCTTTTTCTGTGCCAGGTGGCCTTGTCTCTGCTTGCGTTGTGAAGTACCAAGATTGAACCAAGGGCGTGTACCTCTTTCTCTCCTGCCTGCGATGGTGACTCCTTGTCTTAGTTGCTACCTCGCATAGCGCGCAGAGGGAGTGGAGGCCTCCAGAATATCTGTCGTTGATTTCTATTGACTTGTGGGCCCCTCGGGGCCAGTTTATTTGAGTGTACCTTTAGGGTAAGTTGACCTGTGACCACGGGAATCGACCGCGTCGAGTGTTGGATCAGTGCGGACATACGAAGGTACTGGGTAGAGAGGGATCGGAACGATTTTAATGTGGAGACAACAACAACAACAACAACAACAACAACAAGTCCCCGTTTCCGAACTGTGGAGACTTTCTCTCATTTGCGGTATGAAGGCAACACACAAGAACATGAATAACCAGACGCACCATGGACGAAGTGTTATCTCAATACGCTTATCGTCGCGATAGATGCGCACCGCTACACGAACGACCAGTTGTCAAACCTCACTACGCAAATAATATTGTACTGCCATCGACCTTATCGCTCAAATTACGACTACGCAGCAGACTCAAGGTAAGGCAGCAATACGCTTTCGATGCTTTATTTACCACCGATGAATATATACTACCTCTGTCCGAGAATATAAGCAAGGTTTGGAAATCCGGGAATATAAGCAAGCTTTCTCGATGAAGGTGTTTCAAGGTGTTTTGGACACCGTTTCCTTCCTATTTTTTTGCGTCAAGCTCGGATATGATAAGCGGCCAAGAAAAAACCAACATAAGAGGGGATGATAAGGTTTCATCCCCTCCCCGGAGAAACATTGATTTCCCTGCCATAGCGCTCAGTAGGGAAAAAGGGGTCCCATTTTTTCTCTCGTTTGCGGCAATGAATAGTGCTTTTTTCCTCGTTTTTTTTTCTTTGTATTTTTGGGTACTTGAACAACCTGTACAATCACGTTGCGAAGTATCTTCGATAGTTCTTTGGTGCTGACCGGGACCAAAGTTCCAGAGTGGCAAAAATCAGCAACTTCGAGGGGCCAAAATGAAGGGAAGGCGTTGGAAAAAAAAAAAAAAAAAGCGTTTTTCCGAAAAAAAAAGGTGTTTGAACCCAGGATCGAACTCACGGCCACTGAACAGCTCGCTTTCGCGGTGTATTTTGCCTTACGACCAAACCTTGCTTATATTCTCGGACAGAGGTAGTATATAGCAAGAACAAAAAAAAACGAGTAAGGCGGACCAGACCGTCTGTTGTTGTCTGTATCTTCAACCGTGCTGCCGTTGCTTTTCTTCATGGACATCGACACAGAGGAAAAAGTAAGGGATGCGCATCTCCTAATCGAGCGCAGCGTGCAGCCCAAGCGACAGAGACGATGACCTTACGACCTTTGCAGCATATTCCGAGCATAACAGCAGCAACCGCATGTGTACAAAGGTCACGCAGATAGCAAATCAAAAACAAATGAAAAAAAAAAGGTTACGGCGAGCGACACGCAGGACCCTCTTTCGCTGTTCGACCGGCCGTTCACATGGCGAAATATACAAGGAACAGTCAAGGCCGAGTCGTGTCGGCCACAGGAGGTGCTAGCTGGTCAAACTCGGGGAGGGGTCGTGGTTTGTGATTACCTACTGGACCATACCACGAGATTCGCACTGTATCCCGAGATGAGCGTTTGAGACCCGGTCGGGCCAGGGGTGGGGGATGCGAATGAAAGTTACACACACACACGGATATCGAACGATGAGACTGAAGCTAAAGCTTCAGAAAAGCTTCACAATGGCAAAGGGTGCCCTTTGTGTGTATCGCAAGCCCGCGGACGGTGTATACCACAACGCTCTGTTGTGGTTCTTGTCGTGGTCGTCACTGTTTATGTCGTCACGTTCAAACCGTCCGATCTCTCCTCATCGCCAGAGTATCTCGCTCAACAGGCAGTAGTACCACGGAGGGCATGTGCGTGCGCGCCCTACAGAGATACCTGTGTTACAATTCACCCTGGGAATAATACAGCTACCAGGATTGTGTCGATAAACATACACAAATCGCACCCAAATAAATGCACGTCATGATAAAATTTAAGTCGTCATAGTGCCAAAAGCAAGCGAAGCGAACCAGTAGTTTCTGATCAATATCTCTCAATTCACCGCTTTCACTCCATCCGTGACAATTGTCCACACCTCCACCACAGGAAGCCCTTCCAAATCTGCAGGCGGGGGTATGTATCCCCCCCATCCCCTCCCCACCACAGCCTCAGCTCATCGCAAATGAATATTGCGCTTTCAACGCTTTTACCAATCGCACCAACCCCGAAACGGTGAAAAGAGGCCGCTGCAACCCGTACCGGTCGGCCCACCGCTCCTTGAAAAGTCAACCCACGCAAACAACGGGCCAACGGCGCCACAGATAATTATCGGCAATGTCTTCGGGCCATTCCAAAAGCCGAGCACCTTCACGAAAAACTCTCTCTTACACTGCCACCAGCTTTACCCTGCATGGAAGGTGGCAGTATCGAATCTGCGTTACAGAACACGCACAGCTGTCTCTCCCTACAAATAAGACAGGACATGCGCGCCTGTCCCATGCCCACAAAGAAGAAGAGCGCCCGGTCTCAAGGCGTGGTGCAAGCCAGCCGTGGCGCGTTGCAGGTGGGCGCGTTTCGAACATCGGGTGGTATCACTAAACACACTGAGTGGTGCTGTAGTGACGATACAACCATTCTTTCAAACCCTACCCGAAGCCACCCCCCCTACAAGTGGGCGGAGCGGAGGAGACGACGACCCCTGCCACTCGATCTTTCGTCCATAAAACCACCGTTCCCTCCACGACTCAAAAGGGCGAATTACTTGACCTCCGCGGATTGGTGGTGGCGGTGCCAATCTTATATACAACACATGCGACGCGTTGTGTGCGGGACACCCCCCCCCTTTGACTGAGAACAGCCCTTGTCCTTCCCCCTCTCCTCCAGGGAGCATGGACCGCCACCACCGTAGCTACAAAATATGGATGGCGACGGCGGGAGACCCTGAAATGCAACGAACACCGTCTTCCAAACAACCTTTGCAACAACTTCCAACACACACACAAACACACACCTTCGTCTGAACCAGCCACCCAAACCCCAACGCCATCCCTGACCAACCCGAGCCCCATGCCCTGACCTCATCGGGCATCCGAGGGGGCTCCGGGGTGCCTCGCCGCGTATGGTGGGGGTCCGTGAAAAAAAATGTTAGCGGCGTTAAGCCAATCAGAGTGTAGCCTTACAAGAAAAACAGCCGCAACCCGGAATAGCATTTAGGCGCTCAAGGCAAAGGTACCCCCACGGCTTCGTCTTGACGTTCGTCGGGATGAACGCCAGGGGCATTGAGGTAGCGAACGCGTTTCGGTCACCGCGCACGCTTTCGGTGCGTTACGGCGCACACGGTGTGAGGTACGCCTTAACCTTCGGACAAACACGGCACCCCTAACGTCCCTTCCCTCCCCTTCGCGTCGTTGTCGTGTATTAGTGTCGATGGCAGCATAGCACATAAAAAACGGCGAGAACAAATCACCAGCGGACGGCACAACTCGGACCCATCGCAAAAAAGACATGGTAGATTATCATCCTCATCATCATCGCTATGCGGCGGCGGCGGTTGCAGCTCCTCCTCTTTCTAACCCATCCTCCCTCTCCTCTAACCCGCCGCTGCTCTGGTCCCGCCGCCCGAAGACCATGCGCGCCCCTTTCCAGCCGCTCCGCTCCGCCTGAGACACGGCCCTCTTGTGCGGCAGGGGTTTGCCTGCCGTGCACGCTCGTTCTTCCCCCGGTATCCGCTTGCCGCCCGCCGTGATGATGGTTGCGACGCCGTCTACAATCTCGAGCGCCTTCGGACAAACGTTCGGCAGTGCAGCATCCATGTCGAGTTTGGGAGAGGTTGCTCGAATCACATTCCGAAAAAACAGTATACATAGCTCTTTGTTGAAGAACTGTGAGGACATACGAAGTACTACTTCAGTAATTGTTTATCGTGGTCATTGTAGAGCCCGCTCTCGTTTAGACCGATATGACAGTGACCATGAACAATGGGGTAACATGGCACTGTTGCGGAGGCGATTCCGCAGTGTGGTTGGTATCAGATATGTGGCGCGTTTCCATCTGGCACATATCAGGGCTCTATCAACCTATCAACCTATCAACCTCACCCACTTTTCTTCGTACGCGCGAAATGCCTTCGCTTCTCCTGCTGGTCTAGGTACGCACATACGGGTGAACAACCACCGGATATCTCTCTCCGGGCACACACATCCGTCACCGCTGCACCCCCTCAACAAAGCACGCTCATTTTTTTTGCTGTGCTGTGCTATTATTAATACTGTCGCGCCTCTGGTTGGCCTCCGATCATGGCGGTCATTCCGGTGTCGGTCCGCCAGAGCCTGCCCCCCAAGGCGCTGTTGATCCCAGCCTCCTGCGGCGTGTGCCCCACGATCATCCGGACCGTTCCCGTTACATCCAGCACCTGTGCCGTTGGCAAGCACGAGCAAAAAGTAAGACCATTTACGAGAAAAACAAGAGAAAGCGGGCCGAGGGGGGGTAAATATCTGTATTCCATTTGAAACGAAAGTCACCTCCCTGCGGGAGATCGATGAACCTTCCAAAGCGGATGCGCCAACGAGGGCCACGCGAGACAAGTACACGCTTGAACGATAGAATGAAACCAGTACACTAGGGTTTTGCACCTCCGTTTACAATGCCCACAAGCCAACATCGTAGCAACGCGAGTCACACACTAAAACACAGACGCAATACACGCGCAGATATAAGGCTGAGGCAACACGTACGGACTCATGCATGCACAAGACTGAGGTATCTTTTATCGGTCACCCAATCAGCGCGGTCGATGCAAACTAACAACACACACGCAACACGGCGGAGTGCTTCTTGCTTCTTTTTGTTTCGACGTCTAACTGCCCATCTCACCTTCTGCAGGTCCGCCCCCGCCTCCTCACCAAGCTCCACCCCCCCCGGGGAGCTGTAGAACCTGGTCCACACGGGACTGTCGCGGTTCCACAGCTCCTTCGGCATCTCGCCCTGGCCGATGAGCCACTCGTGCGTCCACCTGAACCGCGACAGCAGTGTTTGATTTTGTTGCATCGTCAAGACCACCCGCCGGAGTAAAACGCGATGTGGTACACCGGTACGGATGTATGATACCGTTAGCGGCCGCACTTGAGAATCTCTAGTTTTCGCCTGGGCTGGGGCTCTTAGTTCCTAGGGTTACGCTACGAATGGCCGCCATATAGGTTTTAGTGTAGAGGCTCTAGAACGGGCTCGCGACGGGCAGTCGATTGACTGCTGTGCGAGAGCGCTACCTCAGCCCAAATGAACTCTATCCGGACAGGAAGACGATACATCAGAAAGGGAAAGACAATCGCTCGTGGTATGCACAACCGTGATAACAAACGTGACGCACAGAAACGAAAAAAAAAAAAACACCACCCAATCATACAAACACCGCCTACGGTCTCGTGCAAACCATTATCGACGTATTTCTACACATTTTGCGAGTGAAGTTTTCGGGGGGAGGGGTTAGTCGTTGATCGCTTCAGTCCGCCGTTCTTCATCCTCTTATTTCCTGCCTACCTCGCTGTTTCTGATCTTCTACCCCCCTTCGTCTTCCTCACCGGTTCAAACTCTCCAAGCAGGCCATACCCGTCGCGCCCCTGCAGCTTTTCGGGTCGAAGTTCACCGGGCGAAGGCCTCCGTGAACGAGGAGCGTGTCTCCGATCTGCGTGTATTGGCCACAGTTTCCATCCGAGTCGCGTCCGCAGCGTGCAGTCGACCACGTCAAAGAAGCGCGCGTTACGACGGCGATTGAATTGAGTACAAAAACAAACAAGTTACACGTCAATGCTCGCGTGTTGTTATAGTTATCAAGAAACAATTACAGGGGAGATATTGCAGTACGCTCTGCTCGGGGAACCGTACAAATACAGGTCGGTCATCATACAATAAACATTATGGATCCATTGCTAACCTATCCAGGACTCTTATCTGTAGAAGATGTGGACTTGTTGTGTTTCTGAAAAAAAATAAAAATAAACGCATAGGACAGCCTCTGCTGCTGTGTAGGGCTAGGTTATATCGCCACTTCGTACCGTAGGTTAGCGGGAGAAAAATGCTGCAAGAGGGAGGGTGGGGGGGAGCCATACATGCAACGTCATGCAAGCGGATCACAGATGTCGTTTAACCTCGTCCTTATAATTTCCTACTCCGGACCCAAGACCTGACTTCATGGCGACCAGAGTGGAGAAAGTAGGGGAAACGATGCACACGGATGACGCCGAGAAAGGTTTATTCGCCAAACAACAACAACAACAACAACAACAACAACAACAACAGCAACAACAACAGCAACAACAACAACATCAGAAAAACAACAAATTACAACCACAACAGCAACGAAAACAATAACAACAACAACAACAACAACAACACGCTAGGTACCTTCATGGCGACGGAGTGCGAGGCCAGCATCTTCGATACGGGACCGCCCGGCGCCATCGCCGCCAGCCTCGGTTTCCCCCAGTCGGGGAACTTGTCCAGCTGGCTCCCGAACGGCTGCATACAGCACACGACCAGACAAAAAACAACACATGAAAGCCAGCAGCAATACAAGAAAGCCGCTTTAGTTTCTAGCATCATTCATCAATCGCCGCTGTTCAGAGACCGCCTTGTGTTCGCTTGCAAGCGGCTCTGACCGCACGCGCACAGACACGCAGAAACCGCGCGGAAAGTACTACTACCACCGCCGACGATTAACAATGCTGCGTCACGTCTAAGGTAGGATGGGGTCTCGACGACACAGCAGTCAGCGAGTCTTTCCTTCATAGGCGGGGCGCATCGATCGGTTCAGAAAGGGCTTGAGCCCTCGCAGAGGAGTGCTCACTTCCTTCGACAGGCGGAGATTCACCGACCAAGCCCTACGAAGCGAAACGGTATTTGCCGCGACCCACGTCCCTCCGCATCATTGTCGTGGGCATGCGCGTGTTTCGTGGCTCGACCGCAAAACTGACCGAAGGAAATATGTCAGACTCAGCGGATACACTGGTGTGTGTGTTTGTGTATGTGTACCGTCTGCGTGCGGTTACGGGCTCATCATAACAGACTACAAAAGCGTGCAGAAACAACTTCCGTTTGCCGACAAAGCAGTTGTTTGAGCCTTCCATGTGCGTTGAGAACCACTCAGCAATCTCCCTCCTCCGCTCCAGCTCTGTCACTCACCGCGAGGTCGACGTTAAGGTCTTGGAAGGGCTCGAACGACTTCGGAGACGCGGTAGAATGGTCGCCCATGGCGTTCATTATCTGGTGCAGGTAGTATGTAACGGGGTACACGGAAAAGGTGTGCCATCAACCAGCAGTCATGGTCTTGATGACGGCACGCAAGTGTCCAGTCCGAGAGAGAGAGAGAGAGAGAGAGAGAGAGAGAGAGAGAGAGAGAGAGAGAGAGAGAG
>CACKRE030003441.1:115049-125661 GCA_902602495.3 Ectocarpus sp. CCAP 1310/34
CCCCCCCCCCCCCGCTCCCCTTCGATCGCCACGAGCGGTGCTCCCTTCTCACCGAAGGTCAAGGAAGGCGAAAATGTCGGCGTGCCACGGCTCCAGGTACATGGCGAAGGAACCCTTGCGCTTCCCCCCTCCCTGATGATGGCATTTTTTTTTTGGGGGGGGGGGCGGGTTTGAGAGACGGAGACACGAGGATAAGGAAACATGCAACGCAAAGGGGTGGGGCGCACCTGGACCATAAGTCTACTGGGAAGAACTCAACCGAAACGAAACCTTCCCCGCTGTCCTTTCGCGAAGTGGTACGCGAAGCGATAAACGACGCGCAACGGTCGACATACGTTGCCTCTGGCACACGATGCAGAGCGATGAGCAACACGCAACACATGGACGAGCGCCTTGCGCACTATGGAGAGCGACAGACGACACGTAGTATCAAGGAGACATGTTGCCTCTTGCACTTTATGCTGAGCGACAGACGTGACGCACCATGGAGAGATATTTTGCCTCCAACGCACTACGCAGACAGAATACATGGCACCCAGCATGGAGAGATATGTTGCCTCTTGTGCACTACGTAGAGCGACACACGACATGCGGCATGGCAAGAAAAAAAAAAACTCACGATCTGCATTTGCTACTGCCTGCTCTCGTTGTCGGCAAGGGAGCAACACTCAGCGAGAGAGAAATTTAATGCTACGTATATTGCCGGTAGGATTAGCTTATTTGGAGATCGAAGGAGGATCGTTCGCACAAACGCTCCGCAAACAACATACGCCGTTCGACGTAGCGGAACCACACGACACGCAACATAGAGAAGTGCCCCTTCCGATTACAGACGACGCGCAACATGGAGAGATGGGGTGCCTCTTACATAGAGCGGAGACACCACACGCAACGTGGGGACCGTCTACGCAGAATTAAAAGAGTATATAGAAAATGACTAGGGAGAGGGCACGCAGACAATATCCCTAACCCTAACCCTAAGGCAGGGATTGAATAATTTATCCCATGGTGTTTGCTTAATCAATTATGCTCCAAGAAAAGTGTGCAACGTGGCGAGAAGGACAAAGAAAATTGTCACACACACCTGGTCCACGTAGCGGGCGGTGTCGTTGAACACTCTGAGCATGGGCACGAGACCGTTGGAAGAGCCGTTGGACCCGGCCACGTAGGAGTCCGTCGCCCGGATGCTGTGGATCGAGACTCCGATTCCTCCCGCGAACTTGGAGATGCACGCGCACTGATGCATGCGGGGCGCGACAAAAAAATAAATAAAGAAGTAGTTAGGCAGAGAGAAAAAAACAAAGCCGGCAAAAAACGGCGGCACCAAACACGCTTCTACCGACAGCAGTCCAATACGGGTATACCGAGGGAGAAACGCCTTCGACGGTGTCGAAGAGGCGTGTTGGGCGCAGCAGGGGAAAACTCGACGGGGATCGATGAAGGAGAATACTCGAGGGGTCTGTCTACATAGATAACGAGGGACGACCGGTGCACAAAAAAAAGGATCTCCGTAGATGATGATGACGCAGGATCGATGGGGGACGGCCCTCGGCGTTGGCGGCGTTGGCCGCGGTGGCGCTCTATGACCAGGACACATATACTGCACCTGTTTGAGCGTGTCGTAGATGCCCTCGATGCTGTCCTCCTTCACGTTGAGCAGGAAGCAGCTGGACAGCTGCGGGCGAGGGGTCCCGGCGTTGAACAGCGTTGGGGAGGCGTGGGTGAAGAGCCGTTGCGACATGAGGTCGTACGACTCGATTGCGCTGTCGATGTCGGTCTGAGAGACAGAGAGAGAGTGAGGGAGGGAGACGGAGAGAGACAGAGAGAGAGAGAGAGAGAGACGGAGAGAGAGAGAGACAGAGAGAGAGAGAGAGAGAGAGAGAGAGAGAGAGAGAGAGAGAAAGAGACGTGGAAGGTTGTACAGACACGAGGCGGGGGGCACGCCAAAATACGAGAACAGGGGGTAGGGGGGGGTTAAACTACACGCTGAAACACAAGTCTGAGATACATCGAATGATGCATGAACCCTAACAGAGGAGAGGCGCAGGAAGGGCCTCGACGGAAAGGATCAAAGAAAAAGAAAAAGAACAACAGAATAGATGTGCCTTCGTATCCAAGGACGTAAGAGAAAGCAAGAAAGGGATGACATACTAGCGCGCCCGATACACAACTGCAAACAACCAAGTACGCCGTGCAACAAAATCAGACACGCCGGTTCTGTGGCGGCGAGGAAGCAGTCGAAAGCAAGCAAGCAAGTACCTGGTGGATGCCGATAGCGACTCGCATGAGCATGTGCTGGATGCGCTCGACCACGACGCCGTTGGCCCTGTGAAAACGAACATAACAAAAATAGCATCTTCACGTAAAAAAAAAAAAAAGCGCGAGCGCAAAAGCGATGACGAGACGAGATGATGGGATAGACCCCGGAGAGATGTGCTACGGTTAACGACGGCAACCATCTACGCGGGCCACCAAAGAGCGACAGAGAACAAGAACACGGGGGTGGGGGTGGGGCTGCTGACCAATGACACGAGGTCAGTCAGTGCGGCTGAAAACGGCATGAGCTCCTATAGGCCATGATCTGGGACCAAGTGAGGGGTAGGCGAGAGGCTATTCTCCGGATTGACGACGGAAAACGGTGCGTCGTAGAAGAGAGCTACGCGTGCGTTGGCGTTGGCGTCTGTTGTTCCTCGCTCGACGACTGTCTCTACCCGGACAAGCCACACAACCAAAGGTGTTCAAGTGGACAGAATCTTACCTCTACAAGGTTCCCATATAACGGTTTTTAAGACGAATTTTGAAGAGGAGGCGTGTTCGTCGACAGGCCGAACAACACAAGGATTCGACAGCACGGATGCCTCTACCCCGACAAGAGCTACACAACACGCAAGGGTTTTCGACAAGTCCGGGGGGCGTGTTCGCCAACTTCTTGTTGACGGAGGTGTTCGACCCCCGTCCCCGTCCCTTGCCTGAGGAGGTACGACTTCTCAAGGGTCTTGAAACCGAAGTAGTCGTACTCGAAGTCGCGCTCGTCCTGGATGGCGGCGTCGAGGACCTCTTTGTTCTGACCAAAACAAGAGACACGACCACGCAATGAGACGTTGATTACTATAATCACCGTTGAACCCGAAATAATAATATCACAAAACAGACAAGGACGGAGATGCAAGTAAAAGCAAACAGACAAAACATGTTTCGCTGTGGGTGGGCACACGCATGGGCGGGAAGACGAGCAAACGGGCAAACGAAAGCAAAGAACAACGCAAACATCTCGCGCACACGCTCACACGGAACAACAACAACAACAACAACAACAACAATACCTCCATGACGATGCGGAAGACCTCGTCGGAGATGAGCGACGACCTCTCTCCGGTCTGTGGAAGCACGTAGGTGTGCAGTTTTTCAATGGTCTTGCTGAAAGTCTTCCAGGTGCACTTGTGGAGGTTGGACACGGAGATACGAGCCGCCAGGAGCGACATGTCGGCTGCTCGTCGAAGGGGAGAGAGCGAGGGAGGGAGGGAGAGGGAGGGAGGGGCAATGGGAGGAAGGGAGACAGACAGACAGACAGACAGAGGGGGAGAGGGATGGCGGGGAGGACGGGGGGAGAGGGAGAGAGAGAGAGAGGGAGGGTCAGACACAGGGAGGGAGAAGCGGGTCACGGCGTCGACGGGAGAGCGGCGGAAGCACAATTTGTCCGCCTGCCTCCACGTCGACGGAAAATATCGGGTCATGTTAACCGACTCGAGACAGAGGAATCTAACTCTCTTGGGACCCGTTCGAGTGCCAGTTGTAAGAGGGAGGGGGTTTTGAAACCAAGCGAGGCGAGGCGTGCTAGTTCGTAACGCCGTCGTGGATCCTGGCTGGCTTCCCTACAACAGGCCCGAGACAATGCACGTGACGCTTCGCCGAGCACTCACGAACTGCACACCGCGTGGCTGTCAAGTGGCATACACTATTCAACGCTTGTGGGGTGGGGGGCGTACTAGTTGGCCACAGCGGTCCCATGGGTTTCCAGAACTTGAAGGTCACACGTTCCACCTACCTGCACGTGGATGTGTGAAGAATTTGGCGGCAGCGCTCTTCCGTGCGGCAAAAAAAAACGGTTGTATTTACAGATGGGCGGAAAAACCGGTGTTGCAAGTGGATGCCAAATACCCATATTAATCGGTACTTCTCACACGCAGGTGACATCGACGAAATCCGTACGTACGGCCATATCCTACCTATCCGCGGACGACAGCACCCGCAGAGGCAATTAGAACTAGGAGTTTGTCTACGTGAATACCAATCCATCAATACAGATGATGTAAATCGATGAAAAAACAAACAAAAACTACACATGCGCACAAAAGGCGTGACAGGAAGACAGCGAGGTGCTGCAGCACTTAGTACACATGCTTTGCGTACGGCATATATAAAAACAAACTACACGTGCGCACTAAGGGCTAGACAGGAAGACAGCTAGATGCCTTGCGTATGGCATACCACTCCCCCCACTCCCAGTTCGCCTCCACCGCGAATGAAACGCTACGAGAGACGGGAGGAAGACATACAATATAGCTATACCACACACTCATGCTCACGGTGCTGCGTCGCCTGGTAGGCAGCGGTCTGCGCGGCCAGCTCATCGAGCTCGCTCGTCGTCACTCCCGGGTACACCCCGCTGATGACCTTCTGCGCGATGAGGGTGGGCTCCACGTACGTGGGGTCAAGTCCGTAGCACAGGTGACTGATCCGGGCCGTGATCTTGTCGAACGACACCGTCTCCTTTCGGCCGTCGCGCTTAATCACGAACATCCTGCTGCCCTTCTAACTGCCAAAGGATGAACTACTGGTACGCGCGTGTGTGCTGGCGGGGGACGGCAGGATGCAGTAGAGAGGGGATGTTCTCAAGCAAATGCATGTCGTGTTCGTTAGAACTCGCATGCCGGGAGGGAGCGATATACGCCGGGCTGTCGCCCGCCCAGGAAAGGGACTGTGTGTGGGGGTTTAACCAAGAACAACAGCAGACCATCTCCAATATTCTTGATGACCATCCGCGGGCCAACGGAAAGACGAACATGTTGTTGCCTATATCCTCCTGTTGCGCATGAAGTTGTCATTCAAGTGCCAAGTTCATGGCTCAGCACGCGTCGTCGCGGTGTAGTGGACCAAAAAGAGCAACAAGGAACTCCTCGTATGCAATGCCCTCATGGCGCATACTGGTACGAAATGTTAACGCCTTCGCTGTTGGCTAACTGGTGTTGGCTCGGTGCTCTTATCGTAGAGTCAACACTTGCACACACACACAAACTTGAATGACGGAGGCTGAAAACCCGTCGCGGTTATGCCCTCCAGCCGTGAATTGAATCGGCTGAGCGTATTTGGAGCGAGAATCGGATGCCAGGTTGGGTTGCGTGATGATGACAGCGATAATTGCCGAACCAATCCATCCTGGATGAGCACCGCAGTGAGCAAGCACCAGGCACAGCGAGTTGCAGATTTCGAGGCAATCCCCCAACCTGTGGTTTTCGCCCCTCCAACGCTGCAGACCGAGCAGCATCCACAGCAGCAGCATCTAGCCTTTTTTGGTATATTAAATGCCCCGCCCCCCCCAAACAAATGGCCCTCCGCCGGTGTTTGCCATCGGGGTTGGGTGTTCGTCGCTTGGCAACGACGGTGTAAAACAAGTCCCCCCCTCGGTGTTTGCCATTGGGATTGGGTTTTCGTCTCTTGTCAACGACGTTGTAAAACAAGCCAATTCACTTCGTGAACTTGGCAACCAGGTTGCCGTTTATTTTTTTTCACCTCTGTTTTTTTTTTGGCGGTAACCATAATGGTGGTCGAGTAGATCATGTTGTGCGGGGTGGAGAACCCTCACTCCGCGCAAGGGGGATGATCGCACCACGTTGTGTTAAAATGGTCAAGCACCCTCGAGGCAGTTACACAGTGCTTACAACTGTCTCAGGAAGTGAAAGCACCAGAAAATAAATTAAGTCATACGCAGCTGTCATCCGTACGCAAGGAAGTAAGCACAAGATGCCGAAAACCCTTAGCAGGATGCAGCGCACCCTTCATGCGACTCGCCGAATATCTCACGGCGCTTCGCGCTTGGTGATGTGAGAGCCTGGTCCGGTGAGAACCCGGCGTGCTCCGTCCCGGCTTTGTAGGGATGCGAGGTCAATGGTCTAACGACTACGGCATGCACGACTATGAATACCCCTCTCCCCCCGCCCCCTCCTCCCTCCCAAACAAATCGCCACACCATTTCCCTATGTGACGGAAGATACCACACCTCCTGACTGATCAAAGCTGGATTACCCCACGGCGAAAAGGATGCATTAATTCCCCGATTGTAATTTGGGGTCAGCGATACCTTGTCGGAAAGCTTTCGACCAGAATGTTCCAATGCCCCACCACTTTGGGCGCCGTTACTTCTTTGAGCTGCAGAGTAATCGGACTTTGAAAATCGATCCAAGGGGGTGTGATATCTTCCGAACCTATGGTATCCGTGCATATATATGTTCGTTTCTCCTAATATGTACAGCAGAAGATACGCTGTGGCCTCAACGACTCTTCTCTGAAAGCAGCACGTGATATGTAGCTCAGTTATGGACAACGGACTCAACAAGACAGGTAGTTTGGTCGCCATCACGTCATTCGAACTGCTGTACTGCTGAATGTTCGGGACCCCTAAGCAAATACGCACAAAAGGCGTTTTACAGACCGTGGGTGTGCGAAGTCAATAGCCAGCACCTACGCGTATGCAGAGCGCCAGACGATGGTGATAAGCGCACAGTAAGTGGGTGACACTCCTCTGCGCGTGTGAGCACTGCGTCACCTCGTCTTTGGTGGTGTGATCGGTCATAGCTACACCACGATTTTGCTCGAGGTTGTAAAGCTGTTGTGCCTGGCTCCGCCCAACTCTTCGGATCTTTTTCAAACTCGACGAATTCACGAAAAATTCGAATTTCTGGCGCCAAATCAAAAAGAGAGTGCTTCACAGCAGGGCCTCATATCGTATCATTCATCAACCGCAGTAGTTTCGATGCACAGAGCAGAAACCCGCCAGCATGCACCCCGAGGTACGAGGGCGAGGCATGTATTGGACACCGTCGATCTCTAAGGGTCGTTGCAAGCATAAGGCGGCCGCAAAGCGCGTGGGTGCGTGCTCGCCCATGCCTGATGCTGGTACGTATCATAGGTTACGGGCTCTTGGCTTAGCTGCACACAGGCCAGCGCGCTATTCATCGACCCGTTTTGCAAGTGAAGATAGGTGCAGGTTGGAATTCTCTCACCTTGTCCTTAGTGTGCTGCTGCTCGGTGGCCGGTGGTGGTTCTGTGTCGAATCTCGAGTAGCTACAATACGTGTCTGATGTCGCTGGGAGTCCTGAGAGAGGGGGCCACAGGATGGGAGTGTGCCACCCGAAGCGGGGACAGAGGGGAGTCCGTGGGCGGCAATGAAGGGTCAATGCCCTCTGCCACTGGCCACTATTATGCGCAGATGCGCAGCATTAAGCGATCTTGTGGGGTGCTCTAGGGGTAAACATACATATGGTAGAAATTGGGTCCCACTGAGGAGTCGAGTTAGCCGGGAGTAATGCTAGTGGACGGCACGGGCAGTGGCACCCGAGGACAGAACCAAATGATTCAATGGGCTTGGCGGCAGCCAGCGCGCAGTGTAGCCCGGATCTTGTACGTAGTACGCAAACACGCTGGGCGTCGAGTTTTCTCTCCATGACACCAACACTTTTGAATCCGGGACGAACACAAACAATCACAACAGCCGCGACATCGGCCCTTTCTTCGTGAGATCGTTCGAGGCTTGCCTATTCGTTTGTTTCCTTGGCCGCGTAGCTCGGCACAGCGTGTCCCCCGTCATGAATTTACCGCGTTGTCACTGCCTGCACACGAGTCGGACCGTTCTTCAGTGTAAACGTATTGACACGCACACATTGCAAATCCCTGAAGACCCTGGTTAAGGCTCGCTTGCTTGTTGACTAATCTCTTTGGACAGCATTGCATGCTAACTATCAGACACTATATTGAACAACCTCTTCGGCGCAATCCATGTGTTGACGGGACCCAAACGCCAAGGGCTCCAAGTCGATCCTCGGGGAGGGCACGAACAACATCGACTTTTCGTGCGACGATGAAAAAATGATAAAAGTTGAACCTAGAGAAATCAACCATTACACACACAGCCCACGAGGGGGGCCGGGTCACCGCTTACTGACGACATCAGCAACCGCCCCGACTTCGTCCCCCCCCTCGTCGCCGGAAACTTCTACAGGAACCCGGACGTGGTGCGTCAACCCTCCACGTCGCTCCCCAACCTTGCAAGGGATACTTCCCGGAGGAACCCAGTAGCTCTCCGCGTGCCGCTTGCCGTCACGGCACCTCCGAGGCGGCGGCGTCGTTGGGAGGCGATCCCGCGACTTTGGTAGGCGGGACCCGGGTCTCCTGCCGAGCCGCGAGCACCGAGAAGGATGACGCTGCCGGGTGTCTTCTTTTCCCTGCACGTTTGGACTGAGGATATACATATCGTACCAGCAGCGGCAGTAGTGAGGCATCACGCACCGCGGGGGAAAGAGTGACCGGGTGGGGAAAAGAAGTTGTGTGTGTGTTTTTTTTTCATTATTTGCATCGACCACTAACCGGCTGACCGATGAAAAGACGTCAGTCTCAAGTGAGGTGGAAAACACAAAACACTTCTTAATGCCATTAACTGGGAACCCGTGAGGGGGCTGGCATGGGGGAGACTAACCCGTTCTTCGGATCAAAGACAGGAACGGAAGCAACAGTGTGTGTTTTTGGGACGACACAGCCGTTTCATATTCTCAGGTCGCCACGGCGGTGGCAGGCTTCTACTGCTGCACCCCGAAACGCACGCGGACGATGCCTACCCGAAGCGAGGCCGTCCACCTCGCGTAAAAGCAACCGAGTCTCGAGTTACTTACAGCAGCCGCCTTTGGGGTTTCTCCACACTTACCCGCCACCACCGATACCAGAGAGGATGGTCACGGCCCCCCGGATCGCTTCTCGCAGCTCATCGGTTTTCCGTCCTTCATTTCCTCCGTCTCCAGCGAGGACAGCCCCCGGCCTTGCCTGCGCCGCGCGCGGCCGCCGCCCAATCCCACGGTCCGGCGGCGGTCCCGGGGAGGCCTCCCTCAGGATCGACTCGAGCGCCGTGCGAGCGGCGCCCAGAGCTATTCTCCTTCCGTTGTCGCTGTCGGCGAACGAGGAGTTCTCAAGGATTTCCAGTATCTCGCGCACGGAGCGATGGGCGCCGGTGTCACCGCCGCCGGGGTCTTGGGCAACAGCAAGCTCCTGCCGGGTGACAGCGATGGATTTGGCAGGAGCGGTATAGGCAGGGGGAAGGAAGGGCGTGGGTCGGTTGTTGGTTTCACGGCCCGTTGCGCTCTCGAGGGACCGCGGCCCTCAGCTTTATCCCATCGATTCCGCCCATAAACAGAACTCGTGGGCTAGCACCGCTGGTGCCTGCACGTCTTCCCCTAATCCGCAAAAAAAAAAAAACATGGACGAATTAAATACAAAATCAAACACCGCCAAACATGCTAGAGCGTTGAACAGCAGTTTTAAGTCAACAAGTGATGGTCTTACAAACAACGAAGGGATGCGCCAAAGCGGAGTTTTCGGGTGATCATGAAGATGACGATGCGTAGGGAACGTTTGTAGCACAATCGGCGAAAGGGATGACGGAAACAGCGCAGTGCTTTTCTCTGCGCGCGCTGCTCAAAATCATGGATGAGCGAGCGATCGTGCAGCCATCTTCGGCGCGACCGTTGCAGCAAGCGAGGTAGAGGCACCAGCAGGATGGCTAACCCCAACTAACCTCCGTAGCCCTCTCGACATCGTGCAGCGCTTGCCGGCCGAACCCGCGAGCGTCCCCCCTGCGCGCCTTCGCCGAACGACGACGCTCTTCAGGGGTGGCGGAAACGGCGCGCCTGCAGCGGCCTCGGCGGCCCCCAGCCGCACCAGCGGACGGCGTCATCCCGCTCGTGCCTGCCGGTCTCGCGGAGT
The DNA here is from genome assembly GCA_902602495.3 of Ectocarpus sp. CCAP 1310/34. NCBI lineage: Eukaryota > Phaeophyceae > Ectocarpales > Ectocarpaceae > Ectocarpus > Ectocarpus sp. CCAP 1310/34. The sequence continues at coordinate 125,076 of CACKRE030003441.1, forward strand.
CGGCGCCGTCTACCAGAGATTCCCCCGCCGACCTCGGACGGCAACGAACGATGCGGTCACCCTTTCTGCAAATATCATCACCCTGTGGTGTCGGTTTCGCGGCGGCGTTGAGTCAAGACGCGACAAACGTCAAAACGGGGAGCAGGTTTGGGTAGGGAGAGGGTAGGGTGCCCAGGAGTATGGTCACAGTTTCGTCGCAGGCTAAGCAGGCCGCAATTGCTCGACCAAAGTGGTACCGGATGGCGGACAGGTGCAGCAAGTACAGGTGAAACTAAAGAATGGGTACTACTGTAGGAGCTCTTCAAAAGAGTCAAATCTCGCCTGATGCCTGGCTGAACAAAACCGACGTATATTGCTTGTAGGCACCGTTGTCGCCAGATTCTGACAACATAGGCGAGGATCTACAAAAGTAGACTGTAGGAGCTCACCAAACGATCGAGGACAGTGGTGACTTCCTCGTGCCTCTCCTTTGCGAGCTTGAACGATCTCACGGCGATGGTCTTCGCCAGGTTCTCTACACACGATCCAGGCACAGGAGCAACGGCCAGGAGCAGAAGGTTGTTTCGCGAGACCCCGGGGGGGGGGG
>CACKRE030003448.1:13750-34796 GCA_902602495.3 Ectocarpus sp. CCAP 1310/34
TTTATCGGGTGAGACTGTTTTGGTGATGTATTAACTTCACGAGAGGTCGACGACCGTCCTTCGCACGGACGAAAGAGGGAGTGCCCCACATGGGCAGCTCCTACACCAAGGAGGGGGCCCGTGACTCATCGAGGTGCCCCCTAACAAACGGCAATCTTACCAATCTGCGTGACACCAAATCATACAGCACATGTATCCAATACCAATGTTCGCAGACCCACGAACAGGTCGAACCTATTTCTATCGCACTTACGTGCAGCTCTGGGATCTGTGTGCNGCCCGTGACTCATCGAGGTGCCCCCTAACAAACGGCAATCTTACCAATCTGCGTGACACCAAATCATACAGCACATGTATCCAATACCAATGTTCGCAGACCCACGAACAGGTCGAACCTATTTCTATCGCACTTACGTGCAGCTCTGGGATCTGTGTGCTCCCCCTATCTACCAGGATGTAGTCGAGGATCGAGTATTCATTGCAATCTGCACGTTGCCTGGTGAACTCCGGCTTTTCGCATTCCCTCCTACCGTTCAACACNCGGAGGGGGGTGTACTCATAGTCGTGCATGACGGAGACCATTGACCTCGCATCCCTACAAAGCCGGGACGGAGCACGCCGGGTCCTCACGGACCAGGTTCCCACATCACCAAGCGCGAAGCGCCGTGAGATATTCGGCGAGTCGCATGACGGGGGTGCCAAAAGGTATTTCGTGCGCATCGCCTTCAAGACTCCTGCCGCTGCTTGACTGTAATACGTAATAGATCTCCACCGATGCAGGTTTCTACGCCTGAAAAGTGACTCACTCGTGAAACGCCCGAAACAATGAGAGAATGTGTAGCCTTTGCTGAATTTGGGTATTCAGGACCACCGTAAAAATCACGAACTGTCCTGACTCTGCATTCCTATTGCGATTTCGTAGCGCAGTAATTCACCTTCCCGTTTTCTATACTTAGCTCAAGTAGTAGAAATGCGGCATTCGGTATTTTACTGATAGTACTTGCACACACCAAGTATGTATGTAGTCAAGACTGGTTGTCACAAGGAGCGTTCACAACCGTCTACACCATGCATGTTTCAGACCGCATACCGGTTCTTTTGATCCGGCCGGACGTCACAACCGGTTCTTAATACGATGATGGATACTTCGCTATGGTCGCGACGTATCCGGAGGGCGCGGGCTGTCATGACCAGGGATCCGAACAGACCTATAATGTTCCCCCGGTCCAGCATATTGGGGGGGTTCAGGGCATGTCCCCTGACCCCCGGGATTGTACCGCCTCCCTCGGCGTGCTCTCCCGACCAACACCCAGGTGGTTGGTTACCACCGCCGATCACGCGAGAGAAACTGAGCCATATCCCTATCTTTGTGCCTGACCAATCGCCAACCCTTGTAAGTGCTGAAACTGATACGCTGATTACGGAGCTTGTGAGGAACCTGGTGATTGCTGTTGGACGTCGCCAATTACCGCTTGAAGTCGTACCACCGCTGCTGCTTGATTGTTCTGCATGGTCGTTCTCTACCGACATTGCTTATGATCTGTGCTAAGGTGAGAGGTATCTATCCTGATCAAAAGAGAGATACAACCTTGTCTGCAAGATGGGACACATACGGAGAAAGCATGTGGACATCAGATTCAAGATCGCCTTCTCCACTTTGGCCCACGAGATTCAGGACCACCGTCTCCTGGTCCACGACCGGGACTCTCCCTTCTAGAATATGTCTTTGCGGACTATCTAGGAAGTGGAGGGTCGGACTCTCCCTTCTAGGCTATGTCTTTGCGGACTAACTAGGAAGGGAGGGTGATTCTCCTTTCAAGGACACGTCTTTGCGGACTGCCTAGAAAAATGGAGAGTCGAGCCGTGTTTGGGGACTTGATCGCCCGTCCTTTTGTAGCATAGCTGTTTACCACGGTCGATGCTGGGGGAATATTCCGGCCGGACGTCCCAACCGGTTCTTAATACGACGATGGATACTTCGCTATGGTCGCGAAGTATCCGGAGGGCGCGGACTGTCATGACCGGGGATCCGAACAGACCTATAATGTTCCCCCGGCCCAGCATGTTGGGGGGATTCAGTGCATATTCCCTAATCCCCGGGATTGTACCGCCTCCCTCGGCGTGCTCTCCCGACCAACACCCAGGTGGTTGGTTACAGACGGCGCCCGCACTTAAGAACCGCTTGTTTTGGCTGAGGTCCGATGCTTTTTGGCTGCCTCAAATTGAGCACCTGTTCTTATTTTCAAAGTTTTTATTTCGAGCGGGCATATCTGTATGAGAAACGGGGTTCGTGTTCTTTCTACGTCGAGGGCCTCAAGACACCGTTTATGTTTATGCGTTGATTCAACCTGACTCTTGAGCGCAGCGTGTTTTCATGTAAAAGAGTAGAACGTCGCTCAACAGAGACCTCTGGACCCGGCGTACCGCAGCTTACGCGATCACCATAAGGTAGAAATACAGACGCGGCATCGCCTGAAATATTGACGCATCTGAGCAAACATTGAACCTTTAGAGGTTCACGAGGGTCACGTTCGGTGTGATTGTCCTCCACGCTCGACTAACGCCCGTCGTAACTACACTGCGACCTTTACTCTGCTCTTCGATGGTCGGACCTTCTCCCTGCTCGACGGCGCTCTCCTCAAGCAAAAACCCACGACCTTATCACCGCCCCCGCATCTCCACTGTCCTTGGCCAACCTTAATTTCATGCAGTGCGTACATCGGTCTAGCTCCAAATGCGCACGGTAGTCGTAAAGGTGGCGGGACGGCTCGTCAGACTGCCGAATGATCATCTCACTTAATCAGCCCATGCTCAGTTTAACGAGTACTCCACGCTACAGCAGCGAGTTTAGACGCTTGAATTAGAAAACCGGTGGGTGCGACGAAGGATTTGGTGTTGGTAAGCATTCGTCACCCACCCCTACGTCGACTCGAAGGCCTCCCAATCTGACTTCGTGGGCAGTTGCCAGCAGTGGATGGCATGTTCTTTGATGGCGTCGAAGTAGGCGTCGATCAGGAATGACACCTCTTTCTGAAACTGGCGGTTGGTGAGGTCACAACACCCAGTGAGCCACCCCTCACCGCCTTCATGAGTTCCCATCTTGCAGCGGCCCCGTTTTGGGGGTCTGTTCTTTTCTGTATGCGCGTATTGTTACACCACAATTCGGCTTCTTGTTCTTAATGCCACGTCGAAACTGAGCACGTCTTCTTATGGCCAAGTTCTTGCATTTTGAATTTTTCGAGGCTGTATTCTAGGTGCGTTCCAAAGGGGTTAGACTGACTCTTATGGCACCCGAAAGTTGGCCCGACGGAAAAACAAAATCGTTGCGAAATTCCGGGCGGATAATCCGTTGGAAGCCATATTATGGTCCAACGGATAATTTCGTCTGATTTTCGAGCATCCTGCTGTGGCATGTAGCGCCAGGGGGCCCACGACATGTCAGGATTCGAGATCGGATGGAGGCCTAGAGCGGACGAGCGGCCACCACCGACCACTCAACCCACGGTACAGAGCGAGAGCCAAGTAAGTGCAGCACGGGCACCATCATGTCAACCGCCTCTCTTATGCTAGACAAGGAAGCTAGCTCAGACTGGGTGATCAACAGGATGAAGGGCAGCAACTGGGGCGACAAACCGAACGTAGGCCATGCTAGTCTGTCCCAGTTCTTGCCAGGGTTTTACGTTGCCATGAGCGTAAAGGAGAGCGGCAAATGCTACAGCGAGCCTGATAGAAATGCAGAGGCAGTCAAAGTGTACAAAAGCTTCGCTGTGCCGGCATTCCTTCGCTGGTTGGTAGGGGTCGATCCCCACCGACAGAAAACGAACTCCAACTTGTCACGTTTCCCCGCCTCTGCTTTATTTTGACGAGGGCACTATAAGTAACCGGGGAGTCGGTACTGGCTGCACGGCGGGCGAGTACTGTGGTAGTGCCATGTGTCAGGGTGAACAGAAAATCGAATTCTACATTAAGCAACCTCGCGCGGTCTGCCTGCCATCGATTCGACGCTCTTGGATCAATATTTGCGACAGTTGAACATGCCGTCCTGCGGGAGGAAAGTCGTGTACCTGTGGAAAAGAGGGTTTCGTCCTCGACAGACGTTGGGGAGTTTCAACCTTTATGAAGGTGTTCACCACATTAGCCCCCCCTTTTTCGAGGCTTCTTCTTGTTTGCTAGGCAAGAGAAGTTTTCTTGGGGTAACCGGAACCCGACCGGCTGGCGCCGAGTAGAATCACCTTTTTTCCAACAATCTTCTGTGCGTGTTGCGGGTGCGCCCCTTCCGCCACGCATTGCCAGAAGTTTCGAGTTCGATAGACAGTGCATCGTTTCTTGGCCCACCCACCGTTTTTCTTTTTCCGTACTCCGGAAGATAATTAGGTGAGCAGCGGGTTTTGAACCCGTGTCTTTTGCAACCAACAGCAGGCACCTGACATCTCTTCGTCGACGCCATTGTGGAAAAGAGGGTTTCGTCCTCGACAGACGTTGGGGAGTTTCAACCTTTATGAAGGTGTTCTCCACATACCGCCATAAAAAAATAGAGAGAGGAGCGAGCGTGGATACCGTTGCCAGTGTCGCCTTGATATTCACCATCCGTTCCTATCTCTGCTTGGCACCTTACATCATCCGGTCCAAAACACGCGAATGTCTTCCGTGGTCACAGACCAGCTACTCAGATTTTGGGCACACACAATGCACTCGAAAGTCAGAAGAGAAAGCCGAAACGGCCCAGGTCTTGGCATAGACTAAACACATGAATAATAAAATTGAAGGTCCCAATCAGACACATCAGGCGGAGGAGGGGATTAAGTAGGAACATTCTTCGGTAGGCGGTGCCAAACCCCTTCACTCATCCAGACAACATTAAAAGTGCACGATTTTGATCTATTCCTCCTACATTCACCGCTGGGGTTGCCACTGCCATGCCACTTGCGGCGGTTCTAGTCACCCACTTCACTCAGCTGTCGACCAACAGGCGACTCAGATGGTGTACAAAGATCCGGTTACAAAAAGCATAGAACGTAAAAGAACAAACAGGGGGAGCGGCGTACTGCACCTAGATCACGGCGTACCACATAGATAAATGGTGGACGGGGACAAAACATAACCTCGAACCGAGAACACACTGCAAACAAGATGGTGTAACCAGCACCTGCACCCTGCCTGCATAACCTACCCAGTCCGGTAAACTGATGCATAACCTTCTATAAAAACATTTCCATTGTGTGGATTTCATAGCGGCATATTATGTAACGGTGCCTTCCATGAAGTGAATCAGTCGAATCCCTAAGAATGCACTCTAAAACACAGAGGAAGAAAGCCACGATACTAAGGACATGTAGTACGGCTCCTCCAGCGAACCCCCTCCGAGCGTGAAACAACCAAGCCGGTTTGGCATACAGTTCTCAGGCTGAACGAAAACACGCGCGTAAAAGAAAAGAAATTCACGCACACCAAACCAAAAAAAGCGCCACGTGCANAGAATGCACTCTAAAACACAGAGGAAGAAAGCCACGATTCTAAGGACATGCAGTACGGCTCCTCCAGCAAACATACTCCGAGCGTGAAACAACCAAGCCGGTTTTGGCAAACAGTTCTCAGGCTGAACGAAAACACGCGCGTTAAAGAAAAGAAATTCACGCACACCAAACCAAAAAAAGCGCCACGTGCACTTTAGCCAGTCGTGGTGTGTCTGAGCCACCGAATGTCGTTCTTCGATCTACGGAATTCAAAGTGCGTCATAAGCGCGTTCTTCAACTCCTCATGGGCTGCTTCCGGGGTCGTGGTGGTGCCGTCATCGTCCGCCGGGGTGGGGCTGGTGGAACCCACAGTACTCTCGTCCAACAAAGGGTCNCCGATGTTCGGAATTCAAAGTGCGTCATAAGCGCGTTCTTCAACTCCTCATGGGCTTCTTCAAGGGTCGTGGTGGTGCCGTCATCGTCCGCCGGGGTGGGGCTGGTGGACCCCACAGTACTCTCGTCCAACAAAGGGTCGTTGTCCCGAGCATCGTGGAGACCCGCCCTCCCTCCCCACTCTTCGACCGTCTCGAGCTCGTCCAGCCCGTCGAACGCGTGCAGCATGTTGTGTAAGGTGCAGCACGTGAAGAACAAGTTGTCGATGACGTTCTTGTCCTGGAAAAGGATCCCCAACTTCAGGATCCTGAAGCGGCCCTTCAAGATGCCGAAGAAGCACTCGACGTCTTTTCGGACGCTCTCCAGCGCTTTGCTCCACTTCCTCTCCATGTCAGTCTGAGGGTATTTTGTAGGGGGAATGAGAATCCCCCACTTGATTAAAAGAGAAAACAAGGCATGGCGAAGGGCGTGCGAGGGATGCGGGCGTGCAAAAGAGAACCCTGACTCGCAACGCGGCGTAGCGGCAAGAGAAAGATGCGGGTTCTCCGGGCGGGGACGGGGTGTTTGTGCTCTGTATGCCTCAGCCGTTGTGTTGACCACGTTTCCTCGAGAGACCGGAGCATTGCTCCCACAAAACCGATCGCCGATAGCCATCACGGGGGGGGGGAGAAGCTACAAAACGAAGCTCGGGCTACTCCGCGACAGACCTGTTGCGATTGAGGCACCCCCCGAAAGATGGTCGACGCTGACACTGATGCCTCTTGCAGCAAAAACACTTTTGAACCCAACCTTTTTTTTCCGACTTCTCTTCGCGATGGAACGGCCAATACCGCCTACAGGCGGTATTTTACCGAGTAAACCTTTTAAAAAAAAAGAGAAGAAGGCTCCACCCATACGAGGGAGGGGGGGGCACACGGAGGCTCCTTTGAGGCATTGACGTGCTATCTTGAAGAAGTCACGTGTTGTACGTCAACACACACATTGGGGGTGCCAAAATTGCTGCAGTGATTCAGCAGACGGTCCATACAAATCGCAATTGTGGAACATGCCCACACCGCATTGGAAACGGCACGAACCGGACAATTACAGAAGCTACAAACCGCCCTCACCTTGTTGTACCCGATGTCCACAATGCTGTAGTTTCCTCTGCGCTCGAAAGGTTGGCCGTTCTTGTCGAAGAGCGTGGACACCTTCTCCGTGTGGACAGGGTCACGGCGGATCTTCGCCACTGCCGTGTCGTACCGGATGATGGTCTTGTCGTTCATGGCACCGGCGAGACCCTTCGTCGGCAAGGACGCGTCCGGTGTGATCTACGATCGCCTGGTACGCGATACTCGGGAACCCTTCCTTCCCCGTGTACTGCCTTGCCCAAGAATAGGGGCAGCACGCCCACCGGATATGGGTGACGTCGGTTGACCCTATCGCTCCCGTGAACCCCAGGAGATCATACGCCTCCATCACCTGATAATGCATATATCGATCCGGGAAGATGTCGTGTGTTTTGTGGGGCACCTAACAAAGCAAAAACAACTTCGTCGTTGTAAGCAAAGCTTGCGCGCAGCTAAACCAACATGAGAACATTACGCATTTCGATAAACGTGCTCGGCCGTGAGAGCGCATCGTTTGAGACCATTCATATTGCTTGCCAGGGGTCTGTGTTTTTCAATCACGCACACTGTGCCTTTCGATCAAACACGATCTGACCGAACACGCGGGACGCATACATACGCAAGTTTGTTGAGTGCAGACAGGATGGACAAATCAATATTGACCGACGCCTGTCAAGAGAATACACAGAAAACATGTTTATTTTTGTTTCCGTTTTCGTCCTGTTTATTTTGGCGACAGTCCCTCCATTCTTCGTGGTGAGACGCGTACTGCACTTTTCAGCGCATGTAACTAGAGTACTACACTTTTCAGTGTATTCTTTCGTACAACTACAACCATCCAGGGTCACACCGGAGGGGGTAAACCCCAGGGCTTATTTCTTCCGTGTATTTTGTCAAAATGCCCTACCTTCCTCCTGCGTTGCGTGCTGAATTTTATTTCTATCGCGAGAAGGACCAGCCGTCCCTTTCTTTGTCAACTGTGCTAACGTCGAAGTTGGCACTCCCGAGAGCTTTCAGCTTTATGTCCCTCTCACCCGCAAACTTTAAATTTTTTTCGCCCCATGGGGATTCGAAGTCAAGACCTCTGCGTCTAGCACGACCTCTGCGACTAGCGGTTTACGAGGATACCACTAGACCACCGGGGCGACCGGTTTCGCAAGGAAATACGGGCGGAATGGTCTTCAACGAATACAGCGGAAAGCAAGTGTGGTCGCACGAAGAAAATAAGCGCGGCAGACATTTCATGAAGTGTAGGTCACCTTGTCCTGGTCCTCGCCAGTGGGCATACATACGTGGTCGTGATAAAACTCCCGGGGCGAACAGCTTCGTGAACTTGTGAAAGCTAGCCTGTGTAACGCCCTCACTCATGTGTGAAGCCTGGCTCATGTCCTCGAAGAAGTTTCCCCTACCCAAGATGTGCAGGGATGACAAGACCTGTGCACATAGACGTCGTGCGCGGTGTACGGTCGGCCGGAATTGATCTTCGGTTGTCAGGTCATTCGCGACGCTGCATTTTCGACTACTTAAAGAACATGGCATACCTGAAGGGGCATGAGCAACACAGCAGTATCTTCCTGCAGCAGCAGCCCTGGCGATAGACGCAGAAAATGGCATGAGGGGGGTTTGGCGAGAATAATTCACCACAATCTACCTGCAGCAGCTTCTATAGGTGTACACCACGTTTTTCTCATCTTTGGCACAAGCCCTGCGGTCCACGGTACGACTTTGTACTGCTGCACACTTCGTTCATGGATGTAGACTATGTGTAGACCATACTTACGTTGCCCTNCGGAATTGATCTTCGGTTGTCAGGTCATTCGCGACGCTGCATTTTCGACTACTTAAAGAACATGGCATACCTGAAGGGGCATGAGCAACACAGCAGTATCTTCCTGCAGCAGCAGCCCTGGCGATAGACGCAGAAAATGGCATGAGGGGGGTTTGGCGAGAATAATTCACCACAATCTACCTGCAGCAGCTTCTATAGGTGTACACCACGTTTTTCTCATCTTTGGCACAAGCCCTGCGGTCCACGGTACGACTTTGTACTGCTGCACACTTCGTTCATGGATGTAGACTATGTGTAGACCATACTTACGTTGCCCTTGCTCTCCTACGACACCCAGTCGCGCCACTCTGTATTTCACATACTACGTGCGTGCGTGTGTAGACCATACACTGTCCTTGTTCTCAGTGTGCACACAAATATGCATATAGTAGTCTGGATGGATGCATGCATGCCAGTTTTGGAGTCGGCAACGTCTCAATAATACATCACCTTCAGCTCGACTGGGATGCACATGCGCCCGGCCACATCTTTCTTGCGCATGGGGAACCACTTCTTCTTCTTGACCAGCTCCATGATCTCCGTGAAGAACTGGTAGGGGATGCGGAAGCGCCTCCGAAAAAGCTTGGCCTCTCTTGACGCTGGTTCCTTGAGGCCCGTCTCGCCCAGCATGCGCCACCAAAACGAGGCGCGGTAGTCTGGCCGTGGAAGAACTCGGCGGGTACGCTTCACGGGGGAACCACCGCCAAGGCCTTCGTCCTCCAACTCGTCGCCATCTGGGAAGGACCGCAGGACAACTCGCCAGGTCGCCACGGTAAGCACAGCGCGTTGCCGCTCGCGACGTCTCCGCTTCGCTGCTGCAAGAAGAACAAGTAGGTGGGCATGTCGTTCGTCGTCGCTGCCGCTGTCGTCGGCCGCACTCGCGTGCTCCATCGCGCACCCGGTCCAGTCTGTGCTGGGTGCTGGAAAGCTCGTGCACACACACGCCACGCTCGGTTGCCGCTCGGGATGGATGCGGTGTGACCCCGCGATTTCGGTGTGTTCGATNCTGCCGCCGTCGTCGGCCGCACTCGCGTGCTCCATCGCGCACCCGGTCCAGTCTGTGCTGGGTGCTGGAAAGCTCGTGCACACATACGCCACGCTCGGTTGCCGCTCGGGATGGATGCGGTGTGACCCCGCGATTTCGGTGTGTTCGATCAAAACGAACAATCCGTCGGCAACATCCGGGCCCGATTCCCATCCGAAATATATGCCCAACTATCGTTGGGCCCTCGGCCCAGATGTTCCAAACGATTTTTTTTTTACCCTAAACCCGCCGCATCCGTGCCCATAAGATGGACATGCCACGAAAATTGAAAAAATCCGTTCCGTGGCCAACTTTCGGGAGCCATAAGAGTCAGTCTTAGCTGCTAAGCTCTAAATTCGAACGCCATCTGTACCACCACCGGTCACGCGAGAGAAGCTGAGCCATATCCCTGCCTTTGTGCCTGACCAACTGCCAACCCGTGTCAGTAGATCCACGCAAAAGATGTGGTGCGATAGGAGAAGATCGTTGCGTGCAACAGGGCGTGGCTGCGTGCACATCAGCTTGGCTGATTCTCGCGAGGAAGGCGTAATCGGTTACGGGTTCGGCCCTCCAAAGAGTGCAACACTGCTGCATGCACGGAGAGCAGCGGAGAAATATGAAGAGAAGAAAAAACAAATGCGAAGCAATCAACCCAAAAACCAGCGCACGTGTGGTGACAGCATGTAGCAATCACACAATTGGCACACACTAGACTCCAAAGGTGCAAGATGAGTGGCGAGGGGACCCCTCGAGGTGGGAGAGCAAGTCATGCTAACAGAGTCATCGGGGGGAGTCTAGCGAGGGCTCGACTGATGTTGAAAAGTAAGCGGATCGAACCGGCAGGGGAAGTCGGGGAGAAGATGAAGCGAGAAGAAAGAACGCGCTGACATAAACACCCCAGAAAAAATCGCTTCGCGTTCGTCAAGCCCCTGCGCAAGGCGAAGCGCGGCACACCTCTGACGTCCACATACTTTCTCCGTACCTGTACCATCTTCCAGACAAGGTTGTATCTCTCTTTTGATCAGGATAGATACCTCTCACCTAAGCACAGATCATCAGCGTGTCTGTAGAGATCGATCATCCAGAACAATCAACCAGCGGTGGTTATTGGCGGCGTCCACCAGCAGTCACAACGTTCCTCACAAGCTCCATAATCAGGTTATCAGGTTCAGCACTCACAAGGGCTGGCAGTTGGTCAGGTACAAAGGTAGGGATATGGCTCAGTTCTCTCGCGTGATCGGCGGTACCTGGGTGTTGGTCGCGAGAGCACGCCGAGGGAGGCGGTGCAATCCCAAGGGTCAGGGGACATGCCCTGAACCCCCCCAACAGGCTGGACCGGGGGAACATTATAGGTCTGTTCGATTCCCGGTCATGCATGACAGCGGTGCCCTCCGGATACTTCGCGACCATAGCGAAGTATCCATCATCGTACTAAGAACCGATTGGGACGCCCGGCCGGAACACCACTCTACTGCCTTATCTCCCTCCTCTCTTGAGGCGGTAAATAGTCTAGGTGATAATAATGTGCTTCTTCAAATATTCTTTGTACTCGAGCATACAAGAAGAGCATCCGTGCGTATCTAAGCCTGAATTGTTTTGACAATCAATCGCTGATCACCTGCATTGATACATATAAATAGTGTACAACCGCCGTAGCACTACAGCGGTAGACACACACGGTGCGATACCTGTTCTTTCTTTCTATCATTTTGTTTGCTTTTTCCGAGTGGTTTGTACCCCATTTTTGTTTTTTTCCCCGCGGCGTCGTATGTGCCGGGTTTTGAGACCACGGGCTCTCCATATTTTGTGGACCACGTATAGAGCTAATGTGAGAAAAAAAAAATATCAACAACAATAACAACACGTGGATCGATGGCGTACCATTTATATACGAGGGTGAACAACCACATCATCTCACAAGGGACCAAATCAAACTTTACTAGACGATGTAGTCTATGCATAGACTGCTGTGTAGTCTAGACAATTTTCGGAGAAGAAAGCGTATTCAACACTTCGGCCGGTGTCACCAAACATTCACCTTACGTACACTTCTATATGCCCCCCGTCTACACATCCCCCATTCCCGTGTTGAGAGAGCTGTATGTAGTCCGGGGCCGGTGATGCGGAGTATTGTGACTACAAACAATTCCTATTCCAAAACAAAGTGAAAGAAATCTAGAAAACAATGCAACAGCGGTGCGCAGAGTTCGTCTTCTCTTTCTCTCTATGAAACCCCTTATTCCCGGTGGGTGTGAAGTAACAACATTGTTATTGTCATATACCATTGGCGGAGCCCAAGCCGGCGTACGAACAGCCTCAAAGCAAAGGTTAACAAAGGGACAGAGTCAGACCGACGGGTAGCGGGAGGTGTGGGGGAGTCCGGCGTCTCGAGAAGCGCCTACACCGCACACGCGCAGGTACCAACTGATCGTGTCCTTTCTGGATCCTGATCCTCCTCACCCGGAAAGCCTGAGCTCATTTCGGGGAGAGAGGTGCCACAGCAAATCGAGACAAACCAAGAGGGCGGCCGAAACGGGGATGCTTGTCGTTGTGATTGTGCCATGGAAGATGTGCGACAGCGGCTTGGGGGAATGGGGCTCAGTGGCGTGACGTTGGAGCAGCTATCCGGGGTCGAGTGGAAGCTCGGCGAACTCAAGGCAAGGATGAGATTATACAAGTACTGGAGAAGCCGCAGCGCCATTGTTTCTGTTGTCATCTGGCCGAGCGAAATGTGTGTGTTTTTCCATACGCGAGTCAGCAGCAGCCGAAAAGTGAACGTTAGGTGCCATGGTCATGTGTAATAGACAGTCGCTGCCGGGAGTAGAAAGGGGCGAGGCTCGGCTCTCTTGGGCGTGTGTCTCCCCCTCTCCGGTCTATGTACTGTCCATACCTCGGGTACCTCCCTCTTTGACGTGGCTGTGTCCGTTAGAGTCTACATAGACGAAAGGCCCCCCCGGGAGTCACTGACTGACAGACTGTCCCCGAGCGACGCGGACACATTTTCGAAGACTGCGCTCATTTTTTTTCCAGATGGCGCGATCTTGAATGAATGTTTCGATACCCAACGCTTGCCCCCCCAGAACAAAACCATGCCCTGTTGCTCGAGTGTACAGCAGTCATGACTACGTCTTGGATCATATCTCTCCATACCTCTCTCTCTACGTATCCAGTAGTTTACCACAGCCCAGCAGTGGTGTCTCTGAAATCGTTTCAAGAGGTGTGAGATCCCGGCGCCTCCACACAAGTGCATCGGAATCTACTGTAGGCTGTAAGTCGATGTGTGATACCGCCATCTTGTAGGCATGCCCGTTTTCTTTTCTGCTCTACTGCTGTATTTCCTCTCTCAGTTGAAACCATTTTGGGATTTTGTTTGTTTGGGTCCACAAGAAGCCCGGAACAGCAGACCGAATAGGCTTGGGTGTACATGTCCACATGCACACAATACGAGATGGTGTGCAAGATGGTGCAAGACTCTTCCCCAACTATAGTACATAAATAACGTAAACTATTAATACGGAGTTTTCCCCCCGGGGAGGGGATCGTTTTTTTTTCTGAAACCAACCCCCCCGCCGGGAGGAAATCGACGTTCCGCCGGGGGTTAGTTTTTTTTTTCCAATGCAACCCCGGGGGGAAGCCGGAAGCCCCCTCCCGGGGGGTTGGGCAAAATATTCATGGTCCACACACCACACACTCACAGAGAGTAGCGAAACTGAGATGGATAAGGTTTTCGAGCAAGCGTTCAACAAGCAGAGGGAGGAGGAGGTAAGAGCAACGAAGGCAACGAGAAGAAAGGCGGCAAGGAGGACAGCAGCTGGGGGAGTCTGCATCGTCCCGCGATTGATTCCAAGAATAGGAAGGACCCGCCTTCCAGAGAGTACCCGCCAGCTCCGTTCACGCTGCAGCGAGTATCTGGAAAGACCGGGCGCAGCGCATACGAGAACGTGCAGAAGCTGGAGGTGCCGAAGTTCAGCCGGAGCAAGTGTGCCGATGGGAACCCAGTCGGAAGGCGTGGTGCTGGGAGCGTGTTCGGCATCGATCCGAAGCTCGTCCGGGGTTGGGAGACCTGAGGGGGAGCTTGTGGAGTTTGTACAAGAACACGAAAGCATTTCACCCATAAAACAACTACGAGGGCCAAGTGACAAACGATACACCTAGTCTCGCTCGAAGCGGAGATCTGCAGATGAATTTCCCGTCCCATATCATGCTTCTTTGTGCTACGCGATGCAACAAAATCGACTCAGATAATAAGGGAAATATATCCCCCCCGGGGGGAACTAGTGGGAAAAAAATTATCCCGGTGGGAAATTGACGTACCCGGGGGATTTTTTTTTTGTCGAAAACGATCCACCCCGTGGCTAAATCAATGCCATGCTTCCAGGCCGAAAAGGTAATGGGGGGGGGGGAATCTGTACGACGGGGGGAAAACTCCGTACTTTATGGCAGACAAGTGTTGCACCGGTGTTTGGGATGCTGCCTTCCGGGTGCATGTTACCCTGAATGTTGCGGTGCCGTTGTGTCACAGCCAGTTGAGCATATCACCGTCGTAGGAGGCGTTATCCCCCGGCACGACAGCGCCCGCCGATGGCGAATGTGTGCAGACCGCTGTTATATGAGCAACGGACGGGGTCACAGCGGCAAACGTCCTGCATAGAAAATTAAGACTGCTGTAAAAAGCAGCAACCCACTTTTTCCTAACATGCCGCCTGCTACCCTCGAGAGCTGCAGCTTGTTTGTATGTAAATTTATCTATCGCATCCTGATTCTTAATTAACCATCCGGTCTTAAAACACGCAGTTTGAAGGGGGTGGTATCGACGACGACATCGACGCCACCGGCCTGCGTCTCGGAGGCGTGCACTTCGGCGCATCCCCGGATAAAACCGGGCAAGTGCCGCTGTCATCGATCCCACCCATCCCGGCACCGTCCAAAGGGCGCGTCGGCGGCAGCGGCGCGGCCACGGCTGCCCCTAATGGCTTCAATTCCCCCTCCTCGCGGCCCGCCTGGGCTCGAAAGATGCCAGTGGTGGACGGGGGCGGCAGCGCCGGTGGTGTTTCGACGGCGGCGGCCGCGACGGGAAGAAGCTACGGCGGGGTGCCGCCGCCGCCGCCGCCGCCGCCGCCGCCTGCGGGCTCCGCGGAGGTGCTTGAGGAGCGGCTGGCGGCGGAGAGAGCGTTCAGTAGCATGGACCAGAACTCCGGCAGGGTGTCCGCCCGTCGCTTGGAGGAGCTGCTGACCCTGTTGGGCATGCCGGCGGCGCAGAGGGGCGCGAAGGCGACGGAATCCGCGAGGGCGGCAGGACTTTTGAGCGCGCCTTCTTTTTCTTGCCAGGAGTTCGTGGATTGGTGAGTTGATTGTGGTGTAGGCAGAGGAAAGGAGGCCTGGGGACATGATGATTACGGCTAAAATTACCGCACTAGGTTTTTCTCCTGCCTTGCACAGCCTCGCGAGTGTGTAACATAGCAGAAAGGCAGTTACTCGTGAGTGTTCGCGCCTACGCTGTGTCTTTCGGTTTTGCTCGGCATGGGAGGCTCGCACTTTGCCGCTCGCCCTGTGTCCGACTGGTCGATAACCACCCGACCACTCTTGACCCTGGTTTTTGAGAAGATGCGAGGGTCGAGAGATAAGACGCGACGGGCCGCGACGGGCCACACATGATCACATGCGCGCCCCTCATGTCCCGAGGACATGTACGTCATCCCCAGCTTGACGGTTTTCGAATTGTACCAGAAAGAATCCTGTTCGCTCGTGGAGTTCCTAAGAAAAACGCGTGCGTCGCTCGCTCGCTCCTTCCGTTCAGGTACCTATCCTGGTTGTTCAAGGAAGAGGGGCCGCCTCGCGAAGGCGCGTCCAGCAACGGCACGGCGGACGGTCGGCCTCCCATATACCGGCCCTTCCCGGGGACCAATGGCGACGATGACGGTTCCTTGTTGTCATCGTCCTCGTCCTCCGATGATGATGATGATGATGATGATGATGACGATGACGAGGATTCTAACGCGGGCTCTGGTGCTGCTCCACCCAGCGACTACGGCGATGGCCCACTTCGCGGCGGCGAGGAGAGGCTCGGGCGTCTCTCGCTGGCCAGCAGCGACGGAGACGATGAAGACGGCGGCGCGGTGGCGGCGGCGGCCACGGCGGCTCTGCGGGCGGCAGCAGTGGCGTACGCTTCACGCTCCTCAAGCAGCAGCAGCAGCAGCAGCAGCAACAACAACAACAATATTAGTGCCAACAACGAAAACTCCGACCCCAGCTGCCCCCAGCGCAGCAAGCCTCGGCAGGCGGCGGCGGCGGCGGTGGGACGCCAGAGCGGCGGTGCGGTGGGCAGCGGCGGTGGCGACGGGGAACACTGTTCAGATCACGTCGTCGAGAACGGCAGCCGGCCTACTCAAGAGACCGGAGAAGGGACTTCCTCTTCCACTGGCGAAGTGTCAGGGGCAACCTCTTCGGAGGCAACTCGCCCTCCGGAGTCATCATCCGCCGCCGCGGCTCCAGCGACACCGCTGCCTAGGTTCCAGTTCGGGGTGCCGTCGCTGCAGGGGACCAGGGCGCCCGGAAGCGGGGCGTTGTCGTCGGCGCACCGGGCCCACGGGCGCGGGGCGCCCGGCAGGGGGGTAAAGAGCGCGCGCGCCGGGAGCGCTCGTGGTAGCAGCGCTAGCGTATTATCCGCGGCGGCGGCGGCGGGGAAGGCCCCGCGCGTCGGTGGTGCCGGTGGCGGTGTTGTTGCAATGGAGAAACCGCCGCCGGCTGCCCCGAGCTCGCCGGCGGAGATGATGGACGTGTCGGAATCGCCCCTGAACCCGGTGTTTGGCTCGAGCAACTCTCCGGGCTTCGTGTTTCAGGCGGGGCAGCCGAGAGCGTCGCCGTCTCAGCAGCAGCAGCAACAACCGCCGCCGCCGTCACCGCCGCCCGCATACACCGCGATGCCTGTTCCGCCAGCAGCAGCAGGGGCAGCGCCGGCTCCTGCTCCGACGTCAGCGGCGGATCCCGGCATCCCCCCAAGGGCGTTCGTTTTTGGATCGTCCGCGCCGGTGGGCGGGGTGAAGGCCATCCCTTCCCCTTCCACGGGACTGAAACCCATACCGTCTCCTTCCGCGGGGCGGTTCTTCAACGTGGGATCGTCGGTGACGCCGTTGTCCCGGTCGACCGCGATGCCCCAGGCTCGCCCGGCGACCCCACCGCAGTCTCGCCCGCCCGCGTTCACCTTCGGCGGGAAACCCAACGGGGTGCCGGCGACGGGACGGCAGCTGACGCCCGCGGGGTCGTCGTTGCCAGGCGGCGGGGTCACGTTTTCCACGGGCACAGTTTCGAACGCCGGGCCCGGGCGCAGAGGGCAGAGAGGCAGGCCGACATCGGCGTCATCGTTGGCGACACCTTCGAGGTCCTCGAACACCCCGCCGCCCCCGCCAGGAGAGCGGGACTGGCACGGTAGTGGTGGTGGTGGTTTTGGGGCTGTCGAGCAAGAGGGGCTGAAAGGGGTAGGCGCTCAGGATACCTTCACGGGTGAGACCGATCAGCGGCCAGCGGCGACGCCGTTGAAGTCCCCGCTAGCAACAGCCACCAGCTTCTTCGCGTCGATGCTCTCCCCCCGACGAAAAGCCGCCGCCGCCGCCGCCGCCGCCGCCGCTGCTGTTACGGCTGCGGCTGCTGCGGCCGCTCATGATGATTATGCCGATGCTGCTTTCCCTGACCAGACAGCGACAACAAGCGCCGCCCCCGCTGGTGCTGCTTCGGCGCCATCAGGGGCGGTAGCCAGCGCGCAGGAGAACTCCGCCGACCAAGAATCGGCACCGGGGTACCAGCCCCTCCGGGAGCACGTGGTGCCCCCACCCCTGTGGACCGCGCCAGGCCGCGGCGATGGGGGCCGCGGCACCGGCGGCGGCGGTGGTTCTTCTTCCTTCGCGCCGGAGCAGTCGCCGCCTTCCGCGGCCTCGTCGCCGTTCTCCCCGATGCCTTCCTCCTATTGCGCCTCCTCCTTCTCCCCCGTGACCGCCTCTCCGAGCTCGTCGGCGTACTTCACTCCGGAGGGCGCGGCCGGGCGCAGGACCTCCGCGGCGCCGCCGCCGCCGCCACCGCCGCCGCCGCCTGCGGCGGGAAGCGGCGGCGGCGGTCGGCGGAGCTCCTCCTCTTCCTCCTCCTCGGTGCGGAAGATATCGGCGAGGAACCTGGCCGCCGCGGCGGCCGCGCGAGGGGTTTCGTCAGAGGAAGAAGGACCGGCGATCAATGGAGAGCGGCGGCAGCAGCGGCAGCATCCTCCCCCGGGTAGCGCTCCGGCACCGGCACCGGCACCTACACCATCTGCCCCGCCTCCGTTTGTGTTCATGTTCGGGTCACCGCCGGCCGGAGCACGGCAGGGCGTTACCCCCCCGCCGCCGCCGCCGCCGCCGCCGCCAAGGTTCAGGTTCAGGGCCGATGCGGCGGGCCAGCAGGAGCGAAGGCAGGACGGGGGCACCGCCACGGGTAGGAGCTCCGCGCAGGAGTTCATGCAGCAGCAGCGCGGACACCAACGCCAGCACGGAAACGCAGAGGCAAGCAAGGCTTGGAATTGTTCGAGCTGTACTTTGTTGTTTTCTCTTCGGGAGGCTTATCTTCTTGATAGATTTGTTAAGGGCCAGAATTACCTAATCGGGTATCCAAGATGCCGCCGTTTATTGGAACAGTTATAGAACTGCCTTGTGCTGGTCGCAGGCTGTGGAACCTGCTCGAAGAGACGCTCATCAGCTTCCGAGCAGCTGTCGACCTGTTCATGCGAAAAATATCCACCAACACCTTTCTTTTTCTTCAATTGACAAGTACCTACGTGTAACAGATTACATTTTCCTCCGTAACCCCCCCTGCCGCCGGCCATGTTCTTGATACTACGTGTTTTCTACTGCTTTTACATTAGGATGGCGAGGAAATGAGCTTTGACGAGCCGGCGATGGCACCAGTGAACCCGGGGCCGCTTCCCACTCGTCTGGGAACGGGTTTCAGCTTCGGGCAGACGGCGGCGCCTTCGGCAGCGGGCGGTAGGGGATCGGGGAAGCGCAGGTACGCCACCTGACCCCCCCCTTCCCTCTCTCTTTCATCTATTTCTCTGTTGCCTCTTGTCTCTCTCGCTGCTACTGGCTCACTGTGGCATGTTCCTTGCTGTGTCTGGACTTACGTCTCGGTGGAGGTGTGTTGTGGTTCTTCACGTGTGTGTTCGTCGGTTTCCCTGCCGTCGTGCGGCGCGTGTTGCTGATTTTCTGGTCGTCGCTTGGTGTCGGTCTCGCCAGATCCCGTCTCCTCTATCGTTTTGGTTTATTTGTTGTTGTTGGTTTAGCCCACCGGCCCTCTGGCAATGTAGTTGCGGAGTGTTTGTGTACAAGAAGGAGAGGGAAAAGTACATGACTGAGCTGGGAAAAGTAGAAGAAGGTACAGGGAGATGTGTGAGGCATGGAATAGAGAGGAAAAGACAACCGTACTGGGGCGTAGGAAGTGGGTTGAAAAGGCGGGAAGTGATATCAATAGGATAGATAGACTAGGGAAGACATTGTTGAACCACCTTTGGCAAAGTAGGAAGGAGCGATTTGCCATCGCGATCGGCCCTGTGGGAACAGTGCTCCGTCCTCTCGAGGACGCGTGGTCAATGGTCTAACCGCTGAGGGATGCAAAACATGAGAGTAACTCCCGCCCCCCCGTACGGTAGGTAGCCCTCCCCTCCCCTCCTGCCATGCGCATGTCATGCCGACTCATTCTTCGCGTTGGCGCCCGTGGCGGTGTGTCGATATGACGCAAGTCGCGCGCATACATATTTCAGAGAGCCATATTGTTGCGACACTGGTGCGTCCATCTCCAGGGCCCTTGTACGTGAGTTCGCTTGTGAGCACTACCACTTTGTCGCGGAACAGCCAGCCGTCGGCTTCGACCCCCGTAGTAGCAATCGATACCTGCTGTTTGACGTGCGCTTTGCCGGTGACGGGGTAATCTTGCATGTGGTTTTCGGTCTTGTGCGGAACAGGGCGGGCACCCGGAGCCAAGACAAGAAATTGCCACAGTCCCGCCCCGCCAGAATGGGCGACGGCGGCGGCGGCGATGGCGGCGGCAGCGCATCTTCCGCTGACGTCGGCCTGCTCCGCAGACAGCAGCACCAGCACATGCAGAAAATGCAGGAGCCGATGGCACACGGTCGTGGTGGTGGTCGTGATGGTATTTGCGCGCCGCGGAGGGAGGGTGCGGCAGGAGCGGGGTTGGCCGGAGGGGCTGGTGTGGGCGTGCCGCCGGTGAAGGAGGCGGCCGCTGCCTTCAAGCAGGCGTGGCTGAAGGGCAAAGAGGAGGAGGCGGCGAGGGATCGTGAGCAATGGTGAGCGCGCGAGGAACGCCGCGCACCGCGTGTAACATGTCCTGCCCTAAACCAAAAAAAAACGTGGGAGTTCAGCTGAAGTTTAAACGAATGAAAATTATGATTGTTGTGTTCCTCGAAATATCACCTCTGTAAAATTTACGACTTAGCAACTAATTTTTTGTGGTGAAAGGTTAGCTAATTCCTCAGCGGTTGATTGACTAGCAGGCGTGATGGGTGTCGTGTGGTGTTGTGTGCCGTGGGACAAGTAAGCACCCTATGGTTTTTGTGGTTGCTGTTTATGGTGTCCTCGTTACTCTGTGATTCCGGCGTGCACATCGACCGCATGACTGACTCAAGTGCAGCCCGACATTCGAACGGCGTCACTGCACGAGGTTCTTTGATCGAGGTTGTGCGTCCTATTTGGGAAGGGAGGAGGTTGGGGCATGCCAAAAGTCCCCACGATTCCGGCAGCTGTGGAACGGTACTTCGAGATAACAGTGCGCGAAGGTGCACCCAAGGTATACCTTCGAATTGCGTTGAGCCACTCCCGGACTCTTGTGCTGCTGCTGCTGCTGCTGCTGCTGTGTGTGTGTTGTCGTGCAGGGAGCGCATGCAGCGCGAAGAGCAGCAGCGGTTGGAGGCGGTGGCGAACCTGGAGAGGCTGCGAAAGCGGCACGAGTCCGACAAGGAGAGCGCCCGCCGAACCTACATGGATTCCAAGAGGTGGGGTGGGCGTCTTTGTCGAAGGGAGGGGGCGGGGTGTACTCATCGGCAGTCGTGCATGCCGCAGTTGTTGATCATTGACCTCCCATTCCAGCAAAGCCAGGACCGAGCACGCCGGGTATCACTGGACCAGGCTGTCACATAACCTAGCGCGAAGCGCTATTAGGCATCGGCTAGTCGCATGGAGAGGGGGGGGGGGGGGGGGGGGGGGGG
>CACKRE030003448.1:50463-65459 GCA_902602495.3 Ectocarpus sp. CCAP 1310/34
GGGGGGGGGGGGAGGTTGTGGTTGTGAGGGAGGCGTGCCCGAGAGGGAGGGGGTCATGATCATACACGCTGTTGTCTTCAGACAGGTCAACGGAAGAAGGCCATGGCCGATCATGAAATGCCAGCCGTCCCAAACCATCCCTTCACCCATATAGCTGTCCATGCGCTCATACCTACAAACATGCACGATTAGGTGAGGAGTAAACAACGTGCTTCCTTGCTACCCGCAGCGTCTAAATAAATTGCGTCTACCGTAGGTGACGTAGGATATCACGCCCCGTGGGTCGTTCTTCAAAGCTCGATTACTCTCCAGAAAAAGCAATGGTGGTGCCGGAAATTGTGGCACTTCTCCGTCTCGTCCCAAGCTTTCCGAAACGTATCACGTTGTATTGGCAGCCTATTTGTCGCGGAGTGATCGAGCTTTGACAATATGTCCAGGGGGCGTGGTATCCTACATCACATAACCTACGGCGGTATCTACCGTAACACTCGTGTCTCACCGTGACGCTCTGCAGGGACCAGCTGTACCAGCTGGCGTGCTCATCCATCACCAGCTTCTTCGCCGAGTACCCAACGACCAGCGGGAGCAGGAGCAGGGAGAGATATGCGATCGCCATTCGGTCGTGCCTCATCGTCTCCATCGCCTGGTCGGGCCCCTTCCCCTCCCCCAAGACACCCCCCACACCCGGCCCCTCCACCGCCTCCTCCGCCTTTGCATTCGGGTCGCCCTGCTTCCCGTCCTCCCCCTTGCGGCGCCTCAGGGATGACGCATCGCCACTGCTGCCCTTGCTAGAACCAGGCGTTCCGCTTTTGTTCTTTTCTGTGGTGGTCCCGCCGCCCCCGTTCTTCTCCTGGCGAGGTACCCCCTCCCCTGCCTCCGCCGGCACCCCCCCCCCTTCGGCTTGTTCGAGCCGCGTGAACACGAAGCCTCCCCACCCGATCTGCATGCCCGTCGCTCTTCGAACTTTCCAGATCTGTTGGTTTCGTGGAGTAAATATACCGACCGTGCGGGGAGTGATTCACCCAAATGGCATGAATTCAAGTACAAGAACGAGCCGGGAGAGTCTGGAAGAAAAAGGAGGCGAGAAAAGGAATTAATATACAGCCACGCAAGGTGGACAAAGGGTACGACTTGACAAAGGCAACCACACGAAAATATGTTCGCAAACAACTGCTCATATATATGTACAACATGAAGGAGAACGCTTATGTGCTGTGACCACGGGAGGCGTCCGCGTCAATTGGACAATCGTACGGATGTCACTATGGTAGGTACTGAGCAGAGATCGAAGACAACAACAAACCGAAATTTCGGCCAGCAGGATTCAAGCAACAATCGAAAATACCAACTTCTCCGAAACGCTTTCATTAAACATTAACGTCGACCTCTAGCCTCGAACAAGCTGGCACATGTTCGTCATCTGAGAAAGTGAAGAGAGGAGGCCAGCTGCAGTACGCTTGACACATGCCGCAAAAGTACCATATACGTTTCACATAACAAGTATTGCACCCATCGCGCCACAGGGGCCCCCCGCATCACCTGGATGAGTACGCCCACGCCGGCGGGAACCGTTACCAGCAAGGACGCGTCCTCTTCGATGAGCGACAGCAAGATCACCGTCTGAAAGAAGACCTCCATGAAGAGGGTCCGCACGGACAGCCCCCTGAGACTCTTGTTTCGCCGCCAGAAGTCCACGTCCGACTTGAACGCCAAGAACTGCTCTCTCGCGTCGGCAGGCAGGGTTCGTGTGCCATGTGTATGTTCCGTTCCGTTCCGTTCCGTTGGTAGGGTGAGACGAGGGAGCACGGAAACAAGGAAGGATAGGGAGAGAGACGGGGGATGAGGAAAAGGGCAATACGCAAGGGAGGGGGGTGCACAAAAGGAAGAGGATGGAGGTCGACACTGCGGGACAGGAGAGCGAGAGGCGAAACGGACTGTAAAAGCGATGCCACCCCACAGTGGTACACAAAAGGCGTAGGCACGAAAACAGAGGCAACGCCAAGACGAGGGACACAACGCAAGGGAGACTGCGCTGCGGGCCAGAGCCAAACAGCCAACCGGCAGGAAAGACAGACAAGACTGCCCTACGTACCTCAAACAACAGGTGGAGGGTAGACGCGAAGAGCGTGACGATGAGGAGGTAAACGTTGGTGTCGCTTATCAGGCGGCGGACGTCGTCGACGTCCGAGTCCTGGAAGCCGAAGCTCTCCTTCTGCTGCTGCAGAGAGTGCTCCATGCTCTGCGTTCCAAGGGCCCAAGGTTTAATGAGGGAGACAGGGCTAGGCCAAGCGTTGCAGGGGGTGAAGAGGTACACAGCGCCCGCCTGCTATACTAAAAAATCCGACCAATAACCAAGGCTCGAGCTCTTGCAGCGGTGCCTCGACAAAGGAGGCGTGCGCACCTGCATGAGCTGCCAGCGCTGCAGGGACATGGGCTCGATGGTGACCTTGAGGGGCAGCGAGGAAAGGGTCCTGTTGAGGGGCACGTACTTGTCGGACGTGAGGCCTATCTCGTCCACGTGCACGATCGGCTTGTACGCCTTTTTCCAGTCAGGGGGCATAATAAACAAAACGAGACGGCGGCAGCAGCGGTGACCGGTGGAGGGGACGAGACAAGCGGGATGGCGGCGGCGGTGAAAGTTCGGGGAAGATTATGGCGCGTGCTCGTGTCGCGGTGAATTTCACTGGACCCAAAAAGACGGTACCCAAAATTTCCTATCTGAGGAGCCGCCGAACAGTGAGAGCATAATCTAACGCAGGGTGTGGCCAGGTTTTTTCGTTTTCTTCGACAGGCTGACATATGTTATGTTATCTTTCCCTCGCGTCCCCGCCCATCCTCGCGCGCACGTAACGCCTAAACAGCAGCAGACCCTCACGCATGCATACCATGTGTGAGCTACAAAACGCGCTTCGCGGATGCACCGACCCCGGATTCTCTTTGATTTGATCGTAAATACTTTCACCAATCTCTCTCGTGTACACCCAACCTCGATCCGGCGTACGTACGTAGGTCGACGATAGATCCACCCCTTCGCCCAAATGCCCATCCATTCTCAACCTGCCAACATTGGTGTTGACAAATTTGACAACATTGATTCATCACAGCACTGGTACGTAGGACATCCACGAAGCTCACCAGGCTGTCCCAGGCGCCATTGGACCACTGGCCGTCCTTGGTCAAGCCGATGATCTCGGCCGCTCGCTGAATAGTCTGGGGAAGGTAGTTGTGCGGGTACTCCGTGAAGTCCGCCACGACTCGAACAGCCACCTAAAGTAAACGAGAGCGGGTTCGTCGTCACGAGCTCGTGAATTGAGAGAGGTTGAGAGGCAAGGGAATGATGTATACCTCGTGTTCTCCAAGGGGAAGCAGTGTTTGTCTTAAAAATAGTGTAACCCGTATTGTTGAGGCCACGAGTCTGTTCAAAGAGACGAGAATGGTCGTGGAAACAGCACTACCATCGCCTCTACTGCACCACCAAAAACGCCAATACAGCCATCATACCAAAACAGCAACAACACCTCCCGACAACAAGCACAACCGTGAACAGCAAGCTAGTCCCGCCACCAGAAAACGGACCTGAACTCGCCCATCCACCCCCTCACCTCCGGCTTCCAAAAGGATATATACTCTCCCTTCCTCGACGACGCTCTAGAAGAAGATCCACCCCCGCCCCCGCCCCCGCTATCTGACTCCAAGCTGCCGTTACCGCCGCCGCCGCCACCGATGCCAAGGTCGGCGAGGAGAAACCTCATACCCCTCGTTTTCGGCGGCGGTCCGAACTTAACGAGAGGAACCGAGTCTAGCAGAGTCCACAGTTGCCGGTCCTCCGGCACCGCCTGGGTCTGCGGCGGTCTTTGTTTGCCGTTCCGTAGCACCGTGTGCGAAGACGACATCGAGTTCCACGACAACATCGAGTTCGAGGGCATCAGAGAGTTCGAAGGTATCATAAAGAGAGTTCCAAAGACACGGGCAAGTGGGAAGATGGCGGAGATATCGGAGCGCAGCCAGAGAAAGAGAGAGAAAGGGATGGGGGTCGTTTGGTCTATGAATGGGCCAAAGAAGCGAAGAACCTCCTCGAAAACGGGAGAGGCCTGATACCCGCAGCTTTTGGCCAATAGACGGTAGTTCTATGCCTTTCCTGCGGACGGACGGAGCGCTGCTACACAACATCCAACAGAACGTACCGCGACATGCGCACTGTCGAAACACGAAAACAACAACTCGACAAACAAGCGTTCGTCGTGTGAAGCAACAAACAAGGGCCGAACCAGCCACGTACGCCGCCCCTGGTTGGCATGAAGCGGCGGCGGCGGCGGCGGCGGCAGCAGCAGCAGGTGCGACACCACTCACTCTGCCTCGAGGATGACGTGGAAGTACATGGTCTTGTTGGACATCAAGCCGTTCCAATCTAGGTTGTCGAGCTGCCATGCAACGCCCCAAGCGGCAGAGACGACAGACAGAACGAAGGCACGGGAGATGCAATGCGATGCGATGCGATGCGATGCGATGCGCGCGCGGGTTGGGTTGTCATAACGATCCTGGTCCCTCCCTCCCTCCCGCAATAGGAGGCCACCACCACCACCTGTGCCGATCAATTCGCGAAAACAATGCCGTCTGCTACCTTGTGCTCACGTTGCTTATGCTATACTACGCTCCTGCTACTTGCCGCTCGAGAGTCTGTTGGGGAAGAAGGAGGTGCCCTCTCACCATGGTCGTGTTGGGCCAGGTCTCGTCCGCTCCCGCCGCCAAAGCGGTCAAGTTTAAATGGAACGAGTGACGAGTCATCTCGTGGTCAAACGTTAAACCCTCTGCCCTGAGTGTTGTTTGTTCCGTTTGGTGGCACCATGCCGTTTCGTGATGCGCCGTTTCGCGTTTGGGTGACGTTTCGGATTGTGGCGTTTCGTGATGTGCCCGTCCGGCACGGCGGCGTCCCCAGAAGCAGTTTGAGTGGGAGTGTGATAGAAACAACACCGACAAAGAGCAGGTTGCAAGAGCGGGGAGAAACTGTTGTTAGCTGTTGCTGCTGTTTTGGTTGTTGCTGATGCTGTCGGTCGTGAGAGTAGCTGTGTTAGTAGTGCTCTTGTGATTGCAGAATAGACATAGGCGCGGCAGCTTACTGACTCGATTATCGGATCGGTGCGAGATTCAGTAACAGGCAAGAGCATGGATGACGATGCGCCAACAAACCTCTCTTCTTCTGCCAACCCCACGGACAAAAAACCAACAACAACAAAATGCACCAGTTTGGTTCCGCAAATAAACCCAGTTGTAGTTCCAGCGGTGGTGGCTCTGTGGTGGTTGGTGACATAGCAAAATAGACAGTAGCTACAGACGATAGGGGCGATCAGTAAACAATAGCACGGTACTGCCTTCTGTTGTTGTGGTAATTGTTGCCCCTTTGTCACCTTCCAACGAGAGGTACCCTGTCTGCCGATGGGCTCGATCGATCTAGAAACGACTGGCGAAACGTTTTGCTGGCGGCGAGGTAGCACGTTGCAGTCATCTGTGGCGGAACAACACACGCACCGAGAGCGAGAGAGAGGAGCGAACGCAGAACGAAAATAACGAAACGAAAAGAGCACAAGAGAGGAGATAAATGACTGAGACCGCGAGATAGGATACAATTCAGCGTTTGGTCTCCAATTCGAGTACTCGGGACTGCAAGCCAGCAAAGCAAGAAATCCAGCAAGTTGGCAGGAGAAGAGCTCTACAATATATCCCAACCAATCATCTCCGCCCTACATTTAGACAGGAGTCGGCAACTTCCCCGCCGTTTGTCCCCCGACCGGGGCAGGCGGTCCAGCAGCATCAAAAATGCCGCCGAATTGGAAAGGTCAAACAATGATTGCCGACTGAGAGTCCCCACGAGCGTAGACAAAGCCCCTTTGACTTTACCCGGCCGTCTCCGGTCCCGTTGCCACTTATTGCGTGCGTAGCACGATATCTTTTATGCCTAGATGCCGGTGTGGTCCTCTCTTCACCACAACACTCTCGGATCGATCTACTGCAGACACAATCTAAGTCCGTTAGTTCTTCGTCTTGTGTCTTTAAATCTCGTGTTGGGCTGTTATCGCAACCGAGCGACCCCGATCCCGGGTGTCTGCCCCCCCACCCCCCCACCCCAAGGCCCCCAACCCCCCCTCCTGCGGTGCTGGCCTCAACAGTTGTGAAGAAAAACATAGCAAGCACAGCATCGATCAAATAATTTTAGGTCAGCCGTGCTCGCCTTTGTCCCCTCGCTCCAGAGCGGTTTGATGGTCGGCGCTCCCGGCTCTATGACCGCGTGCCTCATCGGGTTCATGACCCCATGCATGTTGTACGCCACGTAGACCACGTATAGCCCGAACAGACTCGTCTGCCGATTTAAACACCCATCATACCAAAAGGGCACGGCATAGGGGGAGCACGAGCTGGTTAGTTCGGGCACAAAGTTGTGTACACACACACACCCCATAAGGTGTGGCATTGTGCCAATAACACGTTAAGGCTTTTTTTAATCCTCTTCCTAATGTATCTACTTCAGTAGCAAGATTGGAGCACCAAAATAAGTAGATAGGACCGTGCAAGTTGAGCACTTCACGATACGAGTGGAGTACTCGTGAAATCGGCAAAACGGTAATTTCTAGGCTGCGGTACGCGTGTTTCGTGTGCTTGGTTGAGCGTATGCGTATACCATCTTCACTTTTCACTTTAAAGCAACTCGATCATCTCAACATGTTCCTCGATTGCTGTGATACACCCACCAAGAGCAGCGGAGCCCCGATGACAAACTCAACATGAATGCCGTTGCGGCACTGAACCTCACGCGCGAAGAAGCAGGGGACTCCGGGCGAGTGATTGTATCGCGGTGCGACAACTCCGATACAAACACGGAAATGAAACGTACATAATCTAGCTTTTGATTATACAGAAGTCGTCCCTCGTCTCGAAAACTTTCCTTAAAGCGACGACAACGACTTTAACCGCGCTCCGACGCAATGGCAACTCCGATGGGTGCCGTCACTCGCACAATAACGCCAACAGTTGGCCATTAGTTACTCCTTTCGGTTGCAAGTTGACCATAAATTAGTGCTTTCAGTTGGAGAAGTGTGCGGCAGGCTATGGGCATGTCAAACCGAAACGTTCGCCGGCACAGCCTCTGCCAAGAAACGAGCGACGAAGCGGCCCCAGCCTCAGCCACCGCCGCCGCCGCCGCCGGCACGCAAGGCGGAGATACATGCACGCACGATTCACACCGCAAGACTTCTTGCCGCTCTTTCGTGCACGAGATAAGTAGGCCAAATCTCCGGCAGGCTTACTCGTCAAAATGAGTCCGTTACACCACGCGACAAGGTGTGTTCTGAGCTCGCTCTTTGCGGTCCAGCAGTCTGCGTTACATCGGCTGCTACAGGCTCAGCGTGCTGAATTCCTTGACTATTCAATAGGTTCAAATGAATGATCAGGCAGCTGTTGCTTGTGCATACATAGTGCGGTCCGCATACGTTGCACAACGCCACAGCGGCATCGTCCAGCGGCGTCCGTTGCACCGACACGTTGTGCCACCCAGCCATGTGCCGCTCTTGCCGGCATCGAGAATCCCATCAACCACACACGCCGACGAAACGCAGCCCGATGGCATGCCAAAACCGATCGATATCGTTGCACATCCATTGAACATCACCTCTCCTACTCTCTCCGGCGTACACGTGCGAACGATGTGCATTGGGTGCATGCCAGAGTCGAGGCCGGTGGTTGCAGCCAGCCGCGGAGCAACACGTGATATGTCAGCTAACAATCCGAAAGGGAAGCTTAGCAGAGCCACTATTTACGTCATTACCACATGAAGTCCACCAAGATCACCAAGTGGCTTAAGTTGATCTGCTTTCAAGGAAACAGAAACAATCACGCTTCGCTGATGTGCCACTTGCACTAATGCTGTCTAGCATCGTCTCTTTCCTAATAATCGCCTGGTCCGCATATATCTTGCAGCCATCTGCGGCATGTGTGGAATATGTCGCTCCTCCGCACGTTGTGGAATGTACGACACTCACCGACAGGCAGGATACATTGAACAACCCTTTGAGTCGCCCACCCTTCTTGCGCTCCATAACTTCTGCGCCCATCGCCGTCCCTCTTTCACTCTCTCTCTTCCCTAGGCGCCGATGCGTGTGTAGTGAGTGCACCTAGCAGCAGTGTGCGGCGCAACTAAAATGGTGGAGTTCCACGAGGTGACGAGGCGTTTCGCGACGTTTCGTTTTTCTTTTACTTGCAGTCTGTTCGTCGTCGACTGCTGTGTCGGTAGAGAAAGAAAAGGCCTGCTCGTATTCGGGGATCCGAAACAGCGCGTGTACAAGGCAGCCTCAATCTGCTACCCTCTACAAATACCCTGTGATGCACGAGGTGCTGCTTGGACAGGGTAAGGAAGGACGCGTCAGAACCCCATCGACGGCGGGAGAGCCTCAAACATATGTCGTCGACAGAAATCGTCCATGGTAAGCAAATGACACCGCCGCCCGGCTTCTCTAAAGGCGGGCATGGGAAGCACTTAACGAGCTACGCAATACACGCGCAGCCGCAGCATCCCGTTCACCCTCCTGTTGCTGCCTCTTCCCCCGCAGTTGGGGTCACGAACCACCCAGTAGCAGGAGCAGGCGACAAGCGTTTCACGACAGCGTACGGGAATGTTGTGTGGCCGACTCTACCGGGGCTGTCTTCGTCGCCAGAGTCGGCCCCGATGGCTGAGTCCGGCACAGCCACCAGACCTGGTTCCGCAAGCCTTGTTCATCATCATCCTTCAAGCGCCGCTGCAGCTGCCCCTAAGACAGCCCAGACCCTGATGCCGGCCACGACGGGAATGATGGCAGAGCACCCGAGTGGTCCCCGCTGTCGTGGACCTTTGGTAGGTTTGCATGCACGTGCTTCGGCGCATGTTTTTCATTGATGTCAACGAGTGTCGGACGCTTTGCGTGTTCTTGCTCTAAAACTACGTGCTCTTCCGTTTCACGTGTTATGATCATATTTCTGTGCTACCATGTTTCCTCCGGGGGGGGTATGACCAACTCTAAAGCACCCCTGGCAATACACCGTGTAGTTGCCGACACCTATGGGAAGTCGGACGTAGTGAAGACAGTTGCACAAAACATGTCCCTTGCCGATTGAACGATGGCGTTCGCGTCGGGCAAAAGTACCGCTCACTTTTTTCAACATCGCGTGAATGTCTACTCGCAATTGATCGACCGAAGCACATCGTGTTGCATACTTATAGGTCATCCCACCCTACTCTTCATGCCGTCTGCAGTGCTACCTATATGATGTACGCGCTGCCGCGTTGAGTGAAGAAATTGGCGAATCCCCAACGGGGCCGGTTGTTCGTTGCATACCATTGAATAAGATGTCCGTCGGTCAGAATGTGTGTTACCTAGTAAATAGTGAATGCCGTCAAATGCGCCCCGAGCTTCCACGAGAAACGCATCCATATCAGGCCATGAACCGAAATGTAGGGCTACCGAGCCAACGCAGAAATACACGGCGCAAGGGCGCCACGATGCATATTTTTCCCAGGTCGGCAGACAGTGCTCTTGGAAGTCATACTTCCACTACCAGTACCCTCCCCTCGTCTCCTATCTCACACTCCCCTTCGCCCCTTCGCCCCGTCCCCGCACCCCATCTCGTACTCCACACAACTGATTGTTCTTGTGAGTCTAGTACTCCACCAGCAACACGATGCTCCTTCGTTCTGCCTGCGATGCATGCCACCGAATGAAGCGCAAATGCGACGGAAAGCACCCGTGCACTCGTTGCGAGCGGCGAGGCCGCGACTGCGTTTATGGCTACAAGCAGAAGTCCGGCCCGCCCAAAGGCAGCAAGCGTAAGCTCATCGAGGACGAGGACGACCTTCTCGAAAACAGGCCGATCAAGCCGACGCCAAGACGACTCATCGGTGTCGGCGGAAGCATCGGTATAGGTGGTGAAGGCGGCGGGTGTTTCCCAGCCGCCGCTACAGCAGCAACAGCCGCAGAGGAAGCAGTGGCAGCGGAAGCGGAAGCGGAAGCGGCATGGCCAGGAGTCGCTAACAACAGCAACGAGGTGAACGAGCAAAGCAGGAGCGGCGGCGGTGGCGGTGTTAGCGGTGGCGGCGACTACAGAAGCCACCATGGTTCCTCTTCCTCCGCGCCAATCGCAAGCACCCAGAAACCCGTTCAGACGCACGTCCAGCCCCCCGCACCGGCGTCTGCGCAGCGACCTGTTCCGGTGCAGTCGCCTCCGCTCGGCCCATCCCCTGAAGCCAGGGCGGCGGCAGCGGCAGCCGTAGCGGCGAGTCGCTTGAACGCCCTTGCTTCCGTCGCCCCCGCGCTGTCAGCCGCGGGCTTGCGCCCACAGTACATGCTTCAACCCCCGCCCGCTCTCCCGGGATTGCCCGGCGGTGGAGGTGGCGCCGGCGTCTACTACCACCAGTACCCGCCAGAGGTGTATGCGGTGTACCTCGCGGAGCTTCGGCAACGGAGCGCCGGCAGCAGCATCAACAGCAGCAGCAGCAGCGGCTGCGGCAGCATCATCAACAACCCAACTCCCAGTACTGCTACTTCCATAACGGCAGCTCCCTCGGTCTCTGGGCTCCGGGAGGGGAAGCCGGCGTTAGCTACAGATTACGCAGCTGGTACAACCAATACTGGTGCCGAAGGTAGTTCGACTGGGACCGGGCCAGGCGCGACGGCAAGTGAGCCAGATCCATCAGCGAGCAAACCTGGAGGACACCTGTTGCCGGGCTTCGGGGGGGAGTGGGCCGGAAACAAGGGTGGTGGTGGTACCGCCGGCAGCAGCAGCAGCGCCAATGACGTACAACCGAACGCCGCGCCCCTCGCGTACGTTGCACAAACTTCCCGTGATGAGCACGAGAGGAGTAGCGGCGAGCGCTACGCCGGGCAGGCAGCAGCGGCCGCGGCATCATCGCTTGCCCTCGCGGCGGCAGTGACGGCGGCCGTTGCGGAAACCTCTCCCAAGGACAAGGGCGACGCCAAGAACGGCTGCGCGTCGTCGTCTTCGGCGGCGCCACCCAACGGTGGTGGCGATGGCAGCGGCGGTGGTAGCGGGGGCGGCGGCGGCGGCGGTGGCGGTGGTAGTGGCGGTGATACAGCCCCAAAAGCCCCTCTCTCGCCCACACAACGCGATCATTTTGATGCAGAGGGTTCGGGAGGCGGTGGTGGTGGAACTGTAACGGTGGCGTGCGCCGCTCCGGCAACCGCGAGTGGGTCGGCGCAGCAGCGAGAAAACACCGAGCTCGCCGCCGCGGGCTTGCTCTTGTACGGAGCGAGATGCCAAGCTGGCGGTGGCATCGGTGGTGGCAACGAGAGCGACAGTGGAAAGGCTAAAGCAGCACCAGCACCAGCAGCACCAGCACCAGCAGCACCAGCAGCAGAGGAATAGCCCGAAAGCGTAGTCAGAAAGAAAGGATTGTTCCTTGTCTCACGAAAGAGTAGCAGACACTCGCTACACATTTCATGCCGACGAGCATCTTTTCAGAGTGAACAATGCAACCAATCGCGCACCACTTTATTCGTGGTACGGACGAAAGGAGAGAAGCACTGCTTTGCTGTTGTTACGGATGAGTACGAAGTACTCGGAAGCCCAAATACCCGCATGGTATGTTTAAAGCGTTGCTCGCCCAGGGGGTATGTTCAAGTTCGCTTCTTGAAAGCTGAGGACGGACGAATCAATTTCTTTTTCTCAGCACGTCCGTACGGCGAGGCAAGCCCACGAGGTAGGTGTGGTTTGTTCAACCGGTATTACTGCCCTGTAAGATCTGACTCTTTTCCGGAAAAAATGCTACGTTAAAGGTTCCTTTCGAATACACTACAAGTATTACTAAACGGCCCCTCCGCAAGCTGCACGGATCTCAAGCGGATGTTGTTCGGAGGGAAGGAATGTGGGGGGGGCTAGTCTAACGTCCAGTCCGATGATGGGTTTGATCTTCATGACACAAAACGTAAACTGGATGTTGGTTCGTTCTCTAGGAGGAGTGAAACGCTTCCAAGGCAAATAATGTCTAGGGTCGTGCACGAGCCAGTTCTTTTGGTAAACATGGTAGCATATGGTGAGTGATCCATTTGTTGATCGTATGTCGTTGTCGTACTTTCGTACTTTTTGAGTCGGCAAACAGGGCCTCCAATCGGCAATCAACATGTGTGTGTATATGACGTGAAGTTGTGAGGAGTTATTTACGCCGTATCCTACTTCTGTACCACAGAAGAACACGCTGCAGAAGGAGAATAGAACGACGACTGGCACTACGTAGATGTAACGACTCTGCCACCTCTTTCTTGGGGACCATTTTCGACGCAGAAACCTCTCGCGTGTATAGCGGGAGGGTGGGTCCTTGTACGGTAGATCGATAAGGGTGTGGCTTTGATGGAAGAGAACAATCATGCCTGATCTTGTTGAAGCCGCCTTGTTTCCTCGTTGTGTACAATGAATGGATGCTGTTGTTGTTGTATCAACCCAAATTCTTGAGGGAACTGGGACGGTTCTACGCTGATAAAAACGTTTTTCTCCCATGGAAACATATCAGCTTCTTCGGGCCCTTGTCCGTT
This sequence comes from Ectocarpus sp. CCAP 1310/34, assembly GCA_902602495.3. Classification (NCBI taxonomy): domain Eukaryota; class Phaeophyceae; order Ectocarpales; family Ectocarpaceae; genus Ectocarpus; species Ectocarpus sp. CCAP 1310/34. Next base: position 63,030 of record CACKRE030003448.1, read on the forward strand.
TATGATGCATGGGCGAAATATAGCAAAATAGCATAGTGATCGATGCTGACAGTCAGGGGGCGGGTTGGTTGCGAGCGGTGGGAAGGATAAAGCCTTTTCAACATTTTTCGGTGATCGCGAAGTAGCCGAGAGGTACCGGAATCGCCTTGATCTTGCCCGCACTCGTTCCTGTCCTGTGGAACACACAGCCAGCGTAAAAAAGTAGCTGCATTCGTTTGACGACGAGAAAACTTTGGCGAGTTGTTGTGTAGAGGTCTCTTTCGATGCCACGGATGCACACCAAGGGGTCGAGACCGTTTGTGGGTGCACCGGAAGCTCATCTCCATTGGCGGAAAAAACGCGAGATTTAAGCATAGCCATGATATGATAACCGTCTCTCGTGTGTCCGCTGCACTTAGGTGAAGCACAGCACCAAATTAATGAAAAACGACACCGGCTCCATTGTACGTACGTGATGCGCAGCGAGCTTTTCGTGGGCCGTTTGCCGTGTTCTGGCGAAAAGAATACCCCAATTTACTGCTTACCCCCCAAGAAGATCGGCATGGTCTCCCGGCGTGTGGAGGGCTAAGCATCGAAGCACGCACGCACGCACCTCCCCCGCCAAATGGTGTTTTATCGTAGGTATCACATGGACAGGCAGTAGAAGAAAGAGCGTACAGTCCAGGTGGACGTCAGGTCTCTTTACAATCACGCAACCTTTCTCTCAGCACACGCTCCCAGCGCCACACAACGAAGTTCACGCCCCCCACTACTACGCACACCCCCGAGACCTACCCATGGTCGTTTTATAAGACACATGACACCCTTGCTACACCTTGCTTCCATAGAATATACTGTCCGGGTGTTTCCCGAGTGCGCCGAGGGAGGAATCATGTCGCCAATATTGGGCTGTTCACAAGAGGATCGTGGTCTGCGCTACTTCATTCGACCTCGCACCTGGTACAAGAAAGCGACGCCCGCCTTTCTTCCTACGCGACAATGCGTTTCCTCGAAACACCAGAAGCAGCAGAAACAGAGAAAAAAGCCTTGCTTTGTAAACAACGCCCCCCCCGGACCAAGGACCCCCCCCCACCTAGCGAAAAGGAAGTGACCAACGCCAACACAAACGAGAACGGGGAGGAGATGAATGACAGTCACACATCACGTCCGTCTCTTCTTCCGCTTGTCGCGCGCCATCTGAACCTTTCCTCCTCTGTTCTTCTTCGCCATCACCTGCGGAATTGAAAGCGGGTCGACAGGAAGCGAAAGCGGGAGCGGGTCCTGGTCTGTGACGGGAAAGCACGCAACGGGGTCAAAGATTAAGGTTGGATCTCTCTCTCCCACTCTCTCCTCCTCCTGCTCCCCTCCCCCTCTCCCCTCCCGCAACTGCCTGTCGCCCTGTCTTGTCTACGGCCTCTCTCTCACTTGACAACAAGTGTGTTACTCCCTTTGCTCGTTACCCCGCCCACCCTCTCCGTATAATCCAGCCTAAACTTACACATGCTCGTTGTTTACGCGCAAATTTTAGTACAACCCACCTGCTTCTCGCCCATCCTGGTCTTGTGCTTGACGGCCTTTCCCTTGCGGATCATGAGATAGTTCTTCTTGCGCTCCTTTTCGGCGTTGGTCAGCCCTCCTGCGTGACTGTTCGCCTGGAACTTCTCCCTTCCGCGAATGACGCCTTCCAGCCTGAGGAGGGGACACGGGGGGATGTTGTATAGGTAGAGAACGCTAAACACACAAACGAGCAGCGGAAAAAAAAAAAGGTAAAAGCTTATCGCTCTTCGTGCCAACGCTTTGGTCACGCACCATCGATCCCAAACTTTCTGACACCACCACCAGCTTTAACAAAACGACGAAAGTGTCTCAAGAGGATTCAGCACGCTCGGCTGAGGCTTACCAATATGAACACTTACGAACGGAAAACGGCCGGAAAAAAATCAACAAACCCAGGCGAACCACAGCAAGAGTCAAACATGGCAGCAACAGCAGCAGCAACAGCAGCAGCAGCAGAGGCATCGAGAGTGTACAAACGGCACCAGACATGACGCAACATCGTCGCATCTCTCCTCAAATCGATTCCAGCTGACTCTTGGTCATTGGCCCCGAACAGCAATCTTCCCTAATCCCTTCGCAAGTCGATTCCGGGTCTGTCTGATTCCATCCCTCCGCAAGTCTTTTCCGGGTCTGTCTGATTGTTGTTCAGTTGTTCACCCACCTCTCCTCCAGCGTGGCTCGCCGACGCTTCCGGTACCCCTCGAGCGCTCTCGGGTCGACGGAAAAGCTCTGCCCTTCTTCGCCCCCGTCGTCGCTGTCGTCCGAGTCGCTGCCGCCGATGTTGTGCTTGCGCTTGTGCGTCCTCTGCTTCGCGGCTGTTTTTTCGTACGAGAAGAGCAGGGGCACCAAATTAGGAGGGGGGAGGGGTTACGGGATAGTTGTTGGGGGGAGGGG